>QXVZ01026673.1:0-29011 GCA_008931825.1 Phallusia fumigata
GGTTGCAACACACTAAGCAGACGGTTCGTATAAAAAATTGATTTGTGATTTGTATTAAAAAAACGCTGGATATACGTTTTGCCATTTTCGACAAGGTTTATCGGCAGTAAAAAATTTTTACGCCACTTGTATGAAATATTATTACTACATCTTCATTGACTTCAACCATCATCAAAACGTATGTTTTAAGAGTGATATGAAACAAATGCGAAAAGTTCTTTCCAGTGTCATGCATGGCGTAAATTGGAAAAATAGCTCCAATGAGACTTTTAAGGTGCAGACTTGAACGCATAACTAGTTCTTTCATTCCCTGCTGGAACTATGTACCACTAAACGTGTCAGAACGCCCGTTTCTTTGTTGTTTTCTACTGGGTTTAAACCCGAGACGGATTTTAATACAGGTCGAGCGCCTTAAACCATAGGGCAAAGAATGTAACACTTGCTCATGCTGTGTCCTTTAGTGCCGCAAGCGGAAATAATGATGCTAGAGAGTTTGCGTGATACCGCAGAGACAAATCAATCGGGCACAAACCACGAAAATCCTAGTTGCAAGTTCAATACAACACATTACGGACTGCAGTTAGTTTCACGAAGAGCTAACGATACAATTTTGAGAGAACAAAGTTTCAGCGTTTGATTTTCTGTAGCGCCAAGAACTTTGGAATTTAAGGCTTTTCTGGCAAATGTGTTATGCGTGCCGACGTCCTATACAGGTCGTCTTTATTAGGGTGAAGTACGATTAAAATTTAACTCATTCAACTTTCTGTGCAAACGCACAGACCACAAGAAAATTAAGGCACACTTGTAAAGCGACTTCGCATTCGCCAAGTACCGTATAAATGACACATAAAGTAACCAATCTGTTTCCGGTGCGAGTTAGCACAAAAACAACTGGTCGTGGCCAGCCTTTTCTTTGTGTCAATATTCACAAAGGGCTTTACGGCCATCACTAATAAAATCGCTGACGACAGACACAGTATTATTTCAACACCGTAACTGGCCAATAAAAGTTGCTCAACATTGCCGAGCCCGTGGTATTGCAAACAAAGTGAAAGTGGTTTTATTTATAGACTATCTCATCAAGCTGAAGCGTCAGTAGAGAATAAAAGTTTTTCCGCCGCACCCATGCTAAAATCGAAGCGTCTAGTTGAACGTGTTTTGAAACAACGTCGCTAGTACACATCGCGTAATCAGGTGTTCTATTGTTGAAAGTCGCCTCTCTTGTGTAAACTGTTACCCCACAACAAGTGGGCCTTTGTTTTTTCGCGTAACTCTATAGCTGGCTTGTAGTGCAAAAACAAAAAGTATGTCGATGCTAGGAGTTAGTTCGTGCTTCAGCCCTGAGCTATACCATGCACAATTATGTAAAAGCGCAAAAACTTAGTTTGGAGCACCAATAGGCAGCAATCAGTTGGTAAACTGTTTTTGGAGTAAAATTGGCACAGGAAATATTCAAATGTGAAAACATATCTTGTTATAAGGCAGTGGATTAGGTCAATACACTTGTGCAGAAAAGCCGCTCAGTCTAGGAGTTAATATTTAGGATAGTTCAAGTGATCCTTACATATCGCTTTGGCATTTATTTGGCCAACCACAATGAGTTTGCTGTGAGCGATATAGTGCTGAGGTCCAGCCTTGTTAGATTTGTCAGGGCACGCGTCAGTTGAAATGCGCACAGTTTGTTTGTGCACCAACTAATGTCAATCACAGGGAAAACATTAACCAGGTGTTCGTTACTCCTGCGCGAAGTAATTTAACTCCTGCCGTGTTGAAACCTGAATAAACTTGCTGCTATAAACTGTTGTGTTGTTGATATTTTGTGTTTGGAGCATGTCCGACTAAGTTGACAATACAACACAAAGTCAGAGTGGCAGGGTGCGTGAAATAAACTTTAACTTTGTTGTCCGTTCCAGTTTGCGGCGGTATTATCAAAACGTATTCTGGTTTTATTACAGGAGAAGATTGCTGCATATCTTGTATCATTTGGTAGCAGCTTCTCAGAAGTTCTTGTTGCAGTAAACATGTAAGGAAGTGACCATAGGCAGATCTTTTTCATTGTTGTGGTTCTGTTAATGGACTTGTAAGAAACAGCATGCCAAAAGCCAAAGACCCACACCTACCTAACAGTGAAGTAATCAAGGTTTTTCTCCGTGTGAAACCGAACACTGCACCTGATGCTGTGGAATACGAAATAGACGAAGGCGGCCATTTTAGAGGAGCAAAGCGCTCAGGAAAAGTCCACACTATCAAGTTTGAGGCGCCTGATGACTTTGTAGAGCGACATTCCCAGATTCCGAGTTACAAATTCGCATTTGATCATATCTTTGATCAACCGGTTGAGCAGACGGAGGTCTATGAGGAAGTGGCTAAACCTGTGGTAGAGCAAGCACTGGAGGGCTACAATGGCACCGTATTCGCTTACGGGCAAACAGCCACGGGAAAGACTCACACCATCTTAGGACCTCCGGACATGAACCTGGAGGAGATACTGGAAAATATGGCGGAGGAGAAAAGAAAAGCGAGGAGACGAGAGGCTGAAAAACTTAAGAAAGCCAAACTGAAAATAGAGGTTGATCCTGAAGAAGACGAAGATGCAGACGACACTGGGGACGCAGAGTCGGAAGCTCTAAAAACAGAAGAGGAGGTTGCAGATTCACCCGAACCGGACTTCGATCTCCCTCCGTCCTGCGGCCTTATACTCCGCACATTGGATCACGTTTTCTCCTTCCTAGAGCTCCAGGAAGGTCAACGGACTGTCGAGATCTCCTATCTGGAGATCTACAACAACGAGGGGTTCGACCTTCTCAGCGGAAAGCGAGGCCGGGATGGGATTCGACATCTTAAGGAGCTGACAAAAGTCGTAGCATTGACGGATGCTAGACAGAAGCTCCACTTGAAAAACCTCTCACTGCATCTAGCTAACACCATTGAGCACGCAACCGAGCTGCTGCAGATCGGGAACGCGGCTCGCAAAGTCGCCGAGACTCACATGAACGAAGCGTCTTCGCGTTCGCACTGTATTTTTACCATACATGTGGCGTACAAAAGACGTGCCGATGCGACCATTATTCGGTCCAAGATCAACCTGGTTGATTTATCCGGGTCTGAACGTGTGAGCAAGTGGGGAAAGGTGAATAAGACACTTTTGAAAGAAACCCGCAACATCAATCTCTCCTTGCATCACCTGCAACGTGTTATCGAAGCTCTAAGTCACCGGCAGTTGGCCACCAACACGCGTCTTCGAAATCAACATGTCCCTTTTCGTAGTAGCCTGATTACTTTGGTGCTGAGCGACAGCCTCGGCGGAAATTCTGTGACCCGCATGGTGGCGACAGTGAGCGACGAGCTCCCCAACTTGGACGAGACAATATCGACTTGCCGATTTGCTCAACGTGTTGCCTCCATCCATAACAAGGTGATATCGAATCAGTCGGCAGATTCTGACTTGCTCATTGCTCGTCTAAAGAAAGAAATTGCTGAACTAAGGTACGTCGCCCTTTAGTTTGAAATGTGTGATCGTCAAGTTAAATACAAAGCAAAGCAGATCTCTTAAATATACTGTCCGTGCCGCAACATCAAACAAATATGGCAAGAGCCGTGATAAGTTGGGCCGTTGCAATGCATTCGCAGTCACTCACGGTATTTTGCATTTTTGACTCCGCTTTATTTTTCTTGCTTTCTTTTACAGGCAAAATCTGGAAGACACCCCAGATTCGCAGGACGGTCGCACGCAAACTTCTCCGGTCGAATTTGACGAGGAAGCTTTAGAGGAGCTGGTACTGAAATACCTGGAAGCCACAGACAAGGAATCAGTGCTTGACGTTGGGTTACAAAATGACGTGGTGCAGTTCTGCTACCGACGCATGAAACAACAAGTGTGGACGGAAAGGAGGGACGACACGGTCTCGGCCGTCAAGAAATCGAAAAGCTGTACAATTTTGTAGCGCGAAACAACAACCATTGTTGTTAACTTTTCAGTGTTTCTGTAATCTGTAGCTGTTTTGCACTGTTAACTTCCCGCGAAGGCGTTTGACAAAACAGTATCCAAAGCACATGATAGTTGAGTATGCTGTATCTAACTATCCATCACTGAACAGAAATGTAGTTCAACTTGTTGATACCGTGCAAAACCATTGCTGATTTCAATCATGTCTTAAGCTGTGGCACATCCGCATTTTGACATGACGTGACGATCTCGCGTGAATGCATACCCCGAGCGACGGTTCGTTTGTGATTTGATGTGTCCAGTGTTTGATGTTAATATACATGCAAGCAGGTTGAGACTGTGATTTATATATGTACATGTGCTTTCCATTTTACAGTATTATTATTCTTGTGTGTTGTATAGTGAAGTTGTTTAATTGTTTACGAATTTTAATATTGTTTTCTTTATTGCAATACCACAAAGCCTAGTAATAAAATGCAACAAATACTAAAACAGTCTACTTGAAAAATGTCAAGTTTTAAAGCTAACAACCACGTGGTTGTAAATAGTGAAAACTTTTTGCGCAAAATTTACATATTTACATAGTTACGTGTCCACAAGGTAAACCTACACCACAAACTTGATTTAACAGATTAGACTTTCCAATCGAAGCAAACAAGTCAATTAGAAAAAAATATCAATTGCATCAAACAGATCAAGTATCGAAACGATTACACATTTTCCAAAAAAATACATTTTTTGTCACGCAACACGCCATTTTTTCTGATAGTTTGTACTTACTTTTGTTCTCGTAATCTTTGATAACTCAGTTTGAGCGACATATCCTTTCGTGTTGTGACAAGAGGGCTGTGCTTGATGCGGAAAGGCCTGCCTTCAAAGAGTTCAAATATAGTTATATCTGTCTATCTCGAAGATTCTGTTACCTAAGAACTGCAGTTGTAGGTTGGAAAGAAACGGGCAAGGACTGATGCAGACGACAGGTGTAGATTGGAAAGAAACGGGCAAGGACTAATGCAGACGGGAAATAGTTCTAGCGTAGTGGCAGTGATTTAAATTACGGAATAATACTGAGATTTTCATAAAGTTACCGTGTTACGACTGTGAGTCATTAACCTGGGGACAAAAGAAGGCAAGGAAATTAAGTTATCCAGTCGACGTACCGCAAAAAAACGACACGCATTTCTACAAACGGAGACCGTGCTGTTATGACATCATATAGAACAGTGGTTCTCATTCGGGGATCCGCGAACCCCAGAGGGGGTCCACAAGGCGTTTTCTGGTGATTCGTAGCAACTTTCGAACACGGGCGCTTTGAGATTTATAAATTACGATTCTCTAAACATATAGTTTTCAGATTTAGGAATAGACGAGACTCAATTACAGCCTTTTAGATAGTAAACAATATCGCATTGTGATAAAACATAGACATGTTGCAGCATGGAACACAGCGTTGCAACATTTACACTGGGTATATGTCATTGCTTGCCTCTTGATATTTAGCGCATTAGACAGACGTAAAGGTAATGCATACAAAGCATGGAACACAGGCCATGATGGACAGAATTTTTTTGTGAGTTCGCGACTACTTTGTCGGCATCAAAAAGGGGCCGCTAGGACTAAAAGGTTGAGAAGCACTGTCATGGAAGTTAAATAAAAGCCATTTTGATTTACAGAGTTTTTAGTGTGTCGTTTGCAGAAACTGGGTTTTAGACTTATTGGTGTGCGGTCAAGTTAGTCAGTATGAGCGGATTTATTTGGTCTTTGGTTCGGTTTGTTTTCTTCGTTTTTGCTTTCTGCATAGCTCTGAGCAGTGGGAAACACTTTCGTGGGGGAACAGTTTCGTGGTATCCAACGAAAAACTACGATGACCTCACACCGGAGGTAAAAAAATGCCTTCTTAATTTACAGTTGAAAATTACGTTGCATGCGAGACTTGTAATGGATAATGTTTATGCATGTACAATCACTAATTACTTACTTGATCTGAATACGATTCACCTGGTGATTTTTCTGCTACTGATTATTAAGTCATAATTGACAAAATTTACAAAACGCTTGTTATAAAATGCACGGACTGTATTAAATGAAAGGGAATTAGAAATGAAGGAAAACCGGCAGTTTGAAAAAATACATTACAAATTTACATACGTTAGAAATCCTAAAATACATTTCCTGAACACAAACTAATTATGGTAACTCGCACCCAAGGACAGCCTCAAAATGTTTTTGAACGCAACGAAACTTTGGGCCGAAAGTGGGTGGTGCATTGCAGGAAGGAAGTTAAAGTTCCCCTGCCTAATATTGTCATTTGGTTTATACAATGTTTTGGGTTGTGGAGTAAGAGTGGCTTCGGGAAAGCTTCTGAAACTTGTTTAATACTATTTCTAATATCATTTTCTTTTATCTCCCCCAAATTGTACTACGCTAATTCATTTCCTTTTTGGTACGTCCAATGGAAAAAATGACCGGGATTTTCAATTTTTGTAATTCAACAAAAAGGTAGTGTAATTGATTGTTTAGGTTAATCAAATAGCTGAGGTTTTATTTTTGTCATTGAAAATTACCAGAGTATACAAACGGTTTGGTTTGTTACCTCTGGTAATATTTTGGTATTTTTTGCAGATCACTTTTGTGTTTCGACTAGGATGGCAGTATTCGTACTACCAGAACAGAAGCCCAAACGAAACAATACAATGGAGATGTACTAGTGGCTGTTCAGACCGTTTTACCAAAGGTCAGAAAACTTGTCACTTCTACCTAGTGCCATACCTATGTGCTTAGGTGGTTCTTTCAGTTAAACAAAGTAACAAAGTATGTTTACCATGCGCATTGTTAACTAAAGAGTTAACGCTAATAGTCTTTTACCATTGTTCCCCATACTTGTTTTTATCTTGACGTTTTTTTTTACCGGGAGGTTTTTGCCGTTTTGTTTCAATTAATTGGTTTCGATTTCATGGGCAGAAACGAAATTTAGTACAACACAACACAATACAAAGTAAACCAAATAACATACCTTTTAAAGAAACAGCTTTAACCAATTCCATAAAAGTTAATCCTTTGAATCCTTAGTTAAACTTTCTGCAACAAAAGCAGCAAATTTGTAATCAACAGAGCTTCACACTCAAACTGCTGTAAACGCGCCTGCAGATAAGCAGACACGCTGATTTTCAAAAATGCTCGCTTGTTACGTCACACTACCACCATAGTTCCTCAGGAACAATTAGCCGTAGAAAAAAAACACTGTGCGCCATTTTGTTTTTAAAACTTTTTTACAAAGGGGACTTGTTTGTTGTTAGTAATTTTTATTTATATTTTAATTTCAACAAACATCAAAATTGATGACAAANCCAGAGTATACAAGCGGTTTGGTTTGTTACCTCTGTTAATATTGTGGTATTTTTTGCAGATCACTTTTGTGTTTCGACTAGGATGGCAGTATTCGTACTACCAAAACAGAAGCCCAAACGAAACAATATCATGGAGATGTACTAGTGGCTGTTCAGACCGTTTTACCAAAGGTCAGAAAACTTGTCACTTCTACCTAGTGCCATACCTATGTGCTTAGGTGGTTATTTCAGTTAAACAAAGTAACACAGTGTGTTTGCCATAACTTGTTAACTAAAGTACTTGAGATAACGCTAATAGTCTTTTACCATTGTTCCCCCATACTTGTTTTTATCTTGACGTTTTTTTACCGGGAGGTTTTTGCCGTTTTGTTTCAATTAATTGGTTTCGATTTTATGGGCAGAAACGAAATTTAGTACAACACAACACAATACAAAGTAAACCAAAAAACATACCTTTTAAAGAAACAGCTTTTCCCAATTCCATAAAAGTTAATCCTTTGAATCTTTAGTTAAACTTTCTGCAACAAAAGCAGCAAATTTGTAATCAACAGAGCTTCACACTCAAACTGCTGTAAACGCGCCTGCAGAAAAGCAGACACGCTGATTTTCAAAAATGCTCGCTTGTTACGTCACACTACCACCATAGTTCCTCAGGAACAATCAGCTGCAAAAAAAACACTGAGCGCCATTTTGTTTTCAAAACTTTTTTTAGGGGGAACTTGTTTGTTGTTAGTATTTTTTCATTTATATTTTAAGTTCAGTCAGTAAACATCAAAATTGATGATAAAATTTAAATATTTGTCTCAACGGTTTGCATATTTTACTGGCAGAATTTCAGCTGATGGCGAACGACAGTCAGTGCGACTGGCTCTGGGGTGGAAATTCATTCACAGTGCGAATGTACAGGCAGACCCGTGACTTTGCCGTCGAGTAAGCCGTGAAAAGATACTAACACTAATGTTACGTTGTTTGCTGGTGACCATTTATATATCTTCGCCCAAAAGCAGCACATTTGAAAAGTTAATTTTGACCAGTTATGTCTAACTTAAAAGCCTTACTAGGCCAAATATATTATGTCAACATTTTTATCGACGACCGCACGTTAAATAACTTATTACAATTTAAGTTAAAATGTGAAAAAGTCAATAGCAAACTAATTTGTCTAAATGAAATATGCACCAGTCAAATTTTAGTGGCTGTTAATTACTAGTTTTACTAAATTTTTACTGAGTTGACGGATTAGACATAGGCGCTTTAGATAAAAAACTGTCAAAGTATATTTTTTGTTAGGTATTCTTCACTTGGCTATGCGGATGTTATGGTTCTACCGGGCAACAGACTGGTACGCGTAGAGGTTGGTGGAAAAACTGGAATCCGATCCGACACAAAACTGCCGAATTCGTCTCCAGTGACCAACATGTTTCCAGTCATCACGTAAGTTAGCACAAGAATAACGGCGGGTTTAGTAAGTTTTTGTGGGGTAAAAATTTTAAATGATTTGCAGGATGTAAATTGTAGCATGTAAAGAACTTGACTTTTCTTGAAATAAAATTAACAATCTGCAGCACACCTATTTTTATTGCTCCACTGCATATATTGGCGAAATTGATTAAAAGTTGAATATGGATTCTGTGTAGAGAACTAAAACTTTTCCTGTCGCTCAAGTAAATGTGCAGTTTAAACCAAGAATCAAAACGGCTATTGTCTGGGGAGGGCACCAAAAATACTTATTGCGACGTACATTTTTTCATATAAATGCATACAATTACGATTTTTTATCTTTCCTTATTTCGCGGGCCAGTGTATTTTAAATCCTAGACTACAGAGTTGAATATTACGAATAAAAGAATTGTAAATGCCATTTATTTGTAGAATATATAAGACAAATTTGGGCCATGCTGTAAACAGTGGAGTAAAAAAATGGCCGTCAACCTCGTGTTAAATTTTAAAATGAAAACGTTTCTAATGTTTACGTTTTGTCGTTTTTAACTGTCAAAATAAGTACATTTTCAAGTAAATCGATGTTTTTTAATTTTTGGTTCGTAGAATACACAACACAAACAGCAGCATCAAAATTCCAGTGACGGACATTGACAATGACATTGTAAAGTGCTTTTTCAAGACGGACAGCAGCGATCTGCGAAACATTATTACTTTGGATCAGGTTGCAAATTTATTCACTAGTATACAATAAAGAACACTCCTAAGTAAAGTTATTTGTAAAAATTGTAAAAATATTTTTTTACAGCCCTTTAACGATAAATTTGATTCACAGCAATCAATACACAGAACTGCGTAGTTTCTTTTAATACAATTTTTTTAAATGTTTTTTAATTTTTTTCAATTGTTTTTTTTTTAGTTTGCACATAAGCCTCATATGTCTGTATTTAAAACAATCTTGGTGCTTGCCTAATCACAAATTCTTGTTGCAAGGATAACTGTGAATTGATCTTTGTTCGTCGGGAGCCGGCACTAGTGGGGTATTTGGCGGTTGACCTTGTCATCAAAGACTTTCCCAGATCCACAATCAATCTTCATGGACTGAAACACACCCCATCAGATTTTATGAGTTTCGTCCCGTTGCAGTTCTTTATAGAATGTAAGTAGGTGTATTTCTTTTGATTGTCTTTCCATATTGAAAGTTGTGTATGTTTGTAAGACTAGGATTACACAAAACTGCACAAAGCCGAAAGAATGTTTTTTTGCATTTAATTTTGTACACATTCAGCCAAATTCCTGCAATACTTTTTTGTGTTTGAAATTTATCAATCTTTGATATCAGCTTTGCACCTAGGTCGAAAACCACATTTTAAATCTGTAGTTTAACGAAACTTTTACATTTCCAGTTGTCAATAATCCTTCCCCGTCTAGTCTTTATGGGCTTAGTCCTCGCAACTACTTGAAATCAACGTATGAGACAAACGTGAATTCCAAACTGGTCCTTGGACCGATTTCCATCAATATGCCAACAGGGTGAGTTTATTTTTATTAATGTTTAGTTTATTAAACACCCTAATGCGAATAATGGAAAAATTAGGGAAACATTCACTGGGCCTAATAGTTTTTAGACAACTCGTAATGTGTGGCAACCAAAGGTTCACAAGAACTTTGTACGTTTGTAATGACATTATGGGGTGCATGGTTGTAATGTCTAAATTAAAATTTTAAAGTTGTGTTAAAAATATTTACAAGAGAAATAGTTAAACTTTTTAGGATTGATCGTCGAAATTAAGCGACAACCATTGCAATAAATGTTGTTAAGAACCACATAAGGCAGTTGAGTTTGGGTGTATAATTGCGTAACACAGATGTTATGACGAAACAAAATGTATCAAAACAGTAGAATGTATCGAAGATATTGGCCTCATATTACCCTCTTTTGGAAAAAAAACGTATTAGGCTTTGTATTCTAGGTTTTGAAGAAAATCAAACAAACGTTTTTTTTTGTTGCTCGACAACGCCAATCCGTGACCAATGAATTTTATGGAATAAACGCTTGGCGTTTCCTTTTCACAGTTCTTACGTTTTTAATTCTATCCAGTAAACCTGATTTGGTGATGCTTGGTCCACGTGGCATGACAGAAAAAGTGAAAAGGAAAATTAAAGGTGGAATGTTCAACAAAACTGTAAACTGGAAGCCGAAAAAAGACCAAATCGGCTTGTTCGTGGTTTGTTTTACCGTTGCGAACGCGAATCCAACGGGGCATATCGGGTATGTCGATTTATTTGTTTATTTGTGTCATTGAGATTTTATTGTATTTTGGTTGTAGCTCGTAACTGAACCTTGAATTTGTTTTTTTTCGATAGGGACAACTTCTTGTGCACGAGCGTACTTGTTAAAGGTGAGAATTAAATGATTTTTTTTAAATATTTTTTGCTACTAGCTCTAAAATGAAAATAATATGCTTAAAAAATAAATAGTATTTTGCTGTTGCAACTTTGTTGTTTTGATCTGGTATAAATGCATGTAAATAAAATATTCAAAAAAACTTTATTATGTATCAAATACAGTCATTGTTTGACGACAGTTTATTCAACATGCTTGATAAAGGTGAAGATCAAAAAACATTTTAGTTAGTAGGGTAGGGTAATAATACTTTGCCATTACAACTTCGGTTTTGATATTTAAATGTCTATAATGTCTTAGTATGCTAATTTAAAATTTGAGTTTCGCATGCAACTCACAGTAAATTTTCAATGACAATTTATGTGGGACCAAATTAACTTTGATCTTTATCTTGGCGGCTAGATTCATGTTTTCCAAATCGGTGTAACAACGGTGGGCACTGCGTGGGCGCGAAGAAGCGGTTTAGGTGTCAATGCCCGATCAGCTTCACAGGACTAAGATGCGAAACAGGTAACTGACTGACTAAGTCATCCTGGCCCAATAACCGTAAATTTTCAATTAGTGTTTTCGATGATTGTTTGACCGATTGTGTCAGCGAGTGGTGCAAGTGAAATTGGCCCATCAACATGCTGGAGTTCCAGAAATCGCTGCGACACGCAGGAAATAAACATCATGTGTAGATACAGCCGATACTATCAGCGTGTCTAATGCATGATTTTCTGAGAAAGTCTTCTGTGCCCAGCAGTACCGGGCAGAGGTTGCATGCTTTAGAGTTAGTCACAACAACCCGCGGCTCTCCGATGTTTCTTGTTTTTGCCCGAAATAGAAAACTGCGGGTGGCGTGCACGTTTAGACATACGAGCTTGCCTTCAAGTCTAAAAACATAATCGTACAATATCTGCACGTGACAAAACGCCAGCGCCCCCTAGCGGAACTATTTACAAACGTTCAAATACAGAAAATATAGGGTGCGTTGGTTCGGCTACCAGCCATTAAACCGGACAAAAATCCCACAAATTGCCAAAATGCGGTTGTTGCAGAGACTGTCGAATGTGAAGAAGGATCGTGCTGGAACAGTGGGTATTGTGACGAAGGGGCTTCCCGGCGATGTATATGCGTCACTGGATTTCAGGGAAAACACTGCTACAACGGTAAGCTTCGTTAGGATCTGTCTTTGGTACAGCCATCAATGTCGCTTCAAAAAAGGGCACCAGGCCACTGGCTAAAGTAGCTATGACATTACGTCTGTATGTGGGTCGAGCGCCCTAGACCAGTGGTTCCCAACGAGGGAAATTCCGCGGTACGGGGGGATTTTGTATTTGCAAGGGGGGAATTTTGTTTGAAATGTAATTTAACAAAAGATTTATCAATAGTTTCTCTTTTTAACATACTGACATAAACATGCTCTTTACGACATAAATTTCTAGTGGGGGGAATTTAATATGAGGTAAAGGTTTCCATGGAAATAAAAAGGTTTTGGACCACTGGCTTATGCTATGCGATCAAGCAGTCGCCCCATTTAGTAAATAACATGTTGGCAACTTGCCAGACAACGACGAATGCGCCGCGGGAGCTTGCGCTGAAAATGCTATTTGCACAAACACAGTTGGATCTTTCGAATGCGTGTGCAAGCATGGATTCAGTGGGGATGCATTGGAACATTGTACAGGTAAATAATGTCGCTGACAAGTACGGTTGGTGTTTTGGAAAACAATTGAAGCTCCTCCTGGGAATTCGCGCAGATTCGTAATTTAACCCTAGTTTTACGTCACAAAGTGCGCAAATATCGTTTATTAAAGTCACTATAATTGAAGTTTTTGCACAACTCACATTTAGTTTCTAGCGTAAACACTATTTGAAGTAACGTATTACAGCTTTATAGATATCGCTGAAACTTTCCCGAAGATATTTGTGTGGGTGTGTGAGCTTCAAATGTTATCACCACAGTGGCGATTGTGTAAAATTTTTTTCAGCTGATTATTCCTTTGTAAGAATTTGCACAGTCGCGCAATTTAAGCCGTTTTACGTGCAAAAGGCACAAAATCCACAAGCAACGTTAAAGTTAAAGAATCCACTGATTTGAGCCGAAATTTGGCTAATGAACATTTTTTTGCACAGTTTACTTTTAAATTTTAGCAAAAAATACTATTTCCAGTAATGATTACAGCATACAAAAATATTTTAACGAAGTTCTGACATCGCTAAAAATGACCCGAAAATATTTGCACGTCTATGATGTAGGTCGCTGCGAGAGTGAAACTATCGCCACGCCAAACGGTACCTTTACATTTCCTTCATCTTGGGTTGAGTTGCTTGTTCTGTCGGAGGAAGTCTGTCCTGACAGCAGTAAGTATGGGCACAATTCTTGCTTTTGGGAGCATGTATGTATAAGAGTAAGGGAGCAACTTCTGTGTTTTCATCGATTTTAAAGTTTTTCGTACTTTCTGTTTCTTAAAGTTCCGTTTTTATTGTTTGTGCCGCAAACAGATTCATTCCACCCAAAAGTAATTTCCGAAAATCATTTTTTTTTTTTTTAAATCTTACTGCCAGAAAATTTGTCTTCCGTGAATACATTTGATTGCAAATGTTGTGTGTATGACGCAAAGTTTTCTTTTCATTAAACCACTGTGATAACAACAGCGATTGTCGAAATGTTCGCAATGCGATGTATTCACTACGTACAAGTTCTCTGGCAGTTATGTTTTAATTCAAGCTACTTGNTTCTATAGGAACACAAGATACAGACTTGAAAAGTAGCTTAGGTTAAAACATACCTGCCAGAGAACCTGTATATTGTGAATACATTTTATTGCAAACATTTCGTAAATTGCTGTTAAGCCTCGTCATTACGCACTGATGATGACAACAGCGATTGTCGAAACGTTTGCAACGTAATATATTCACTACGTACAAGTTCTCTGGCAGTTATGTTTTAAACTTTAGTTTTAAATGTTTAGCTATTGCTTTGTAACGACAAACCTACCTCACGACANAAGTTTTTTTAGATAGTTTTCCATGTAAGTGTTCCACTTAACGTAGGTGCAAATTTTCAGCGCCATAACCCGAATATATCAAAAGATATTCAACGATTTGTTAGTATACTTGGGTGCGCTAGACGCTTCTTGCTCCAAAAACTCTGGTTTACGTCCGTCATCGGTGTAAACGTTTCCAGATCGTTCTATGGCTTCTGTGAGATGCGCACAATACACAGATACCAACGGAACGACGAACTTCAAGTTCGATCGCCGATCGTTCTATTACACACCATGTGACGTCACGATCGAGGGACTGGAGAGCGAGGTGAGTATCGTAGCGGTCTAATAGACCACACACATTTTCCACGTTGTTGTACTCACTGAAAGAACTCACATTTTTATTTTGGCTGCATGACGTTATTGTTGGCTAAGGGTTCCAAACGCGACTTCAATGAAGTAGTTTTAATACACTTATGTATGTATATACACACATGCACATATATATAAATATATATATGCTTGGGACCTCCAAGTGGCTTAATCGACCCTAGCTAGTGTATGCTTATACCATAAAGTGAACATATGTGTATGAAAGCCCCTGTGTGTATCTAAATCAACGTAGTAACGCAAACATTGCTCAAACTACATGTAAAGACCGGCCTAACGTATATGTCAAGGCAACGAAGTGTGAAAAACGAGAGTTTTTTAGAAACTGTAGCTTAAATCATGTAGAGTAAAGGCAAAACGTTAAAAAATTTCAGTTTTGGCGCCAAGATTTTTTTACCTTGCTGGAAACGTTTTGCTTGCACACCACTTTTTTGCAAGTGCCCATTCTAATGTTAAAGATCCCTGTGTAAAATTTATGTAAATTTGCGTAAGTCCAGTCAGTCCAATGTTGGCTATTTGCCAATTTGTGTGGGTAACATAAAGAGTTGACAAAACACTTTTTTCTACAGTTGAATTCCAGCACGACAAGCAGTGAAACGGTTGAAAAAGTGGTAAGTAACCTCGGAATACTGACATCAGCAGGCACGAATCGAAGCAGTGATAAGAAGGCGACCGAAATGCTGCAGCGAATCAGCAAACTGTCTGTTGCAACCAACGTTGTGAGTGACTCAGCATTTTATTTAACTTGTATAGATTCTGTCTATACTACCAAGCAGGTATACTATAAGGCCGGAACGGGGCATACCAAGGCTAAACGTTATTTATATTAGCTTGGGTAAATTTAGATTGGCAGTTAACCACACTAACAAAACCTGCCCGATCCACAAAAATCGTCTGTAAATCAACAGAGGGGCCGGCAACACCAGACACGCATGCCACAGTTGGTACGCGAGGTGATTATTCATGGCGCGCCAAGTCAGTTACAAGTTTATTTTCAAATACATTTTTGGTGCCGAATTAAGCGACTTTTTTGTCAATTTATCGTTAAGTGCAGTGAAACTGCAGGAACGAGCCACATTGTGCAGATTGTAACAATAAGCTTCTTAATCAAAAATATCACTAGCAAGTGACGTCATCAACATGTCACACGAATTCATTACCATTTTGACGTAATTTGTAAACTGGCACACTGCATTCAAAAGGTTGCAGACCTCCGAATTAACAAATATTTGTTCTACAGCAGCATCACACTAGTGTTTTCTCAAATTACAATCCGCAGGAGGTATTAATAACATTTGCCAACGTCGCGAGCAATCTTATCGACAAGTTGGCGGGCAATCGGAAACACAAACAATCCAGAGAGCCACACAGCGTCGACGCTGCCTTTCGCGAGCGAGCGAACTGGATTCAGAAAAATTGCCTCATCACTTCTGTGCTGGAAATCGGTCGGACAACGCAGCTTTCAAACACAACAACAAGCGTCTTGGTGGACACTGCCCGCATATCTGTCGAGGTTAGTTCAATGGCGCAAGTCTGATACTGGGATCTGCCCTATGCAGCCTTCATGCTGGCCAACGATAACGACACCCCCAAATATAAATCACAGTACGCCAGGCCTCATATTAAATCAGTCCGCCTTTCAAGCATTTCCATTCAGCAAGGGGTGGGCTAAAAAAATTCGGCCTGCGGTGGGATTCGAACCCACGACGGTAGCCTATCCGGGGTTGGCGCTCTGCCAACTGAGCTACGCAGAGCCAGTGGCAAGCCTGTCGAAAGTTGCATCACAGACGTACATAAGGAAAGCCTATTTGCACGCAGCAGGCCTGGCGTACTGATTGGCGTCAAATGTTTTTTCCTGGTGGGTCAGACAGGTCCGTACTAACGTCACATTTAAAATTTTCCAATCGGGTCTTTATATTTTCTTCACCTCTTGACCTAAACCGAGTTAAGGTTTGCTTTTCTACTTTCGTCGCCACGTATTCGGTTGAAAGTTTGACATGGGTAATGTCAGACGTGACAGATCAAGTGATGAGGTGGGAGTTTGAAAACCATATGTGTGCATCACAAGAGACACCCGCTATCTTCTGATCAAGAAGTTTGACAAGCCGCGTTCAATTGTAAACTGTCGAAAACCCAACTCGAGTTACTAGGGTGTGCTGGCACTTCGTGCGTGATTAGGATGTCCGTTGAAAGATTAGGATCGTTGTAAGACATTGGAGTTCTTGTGTGACTGAAGTCAAAAGCTCTGCAGCAAACGACTGACATTTTGTAAATATTTATTCGGTAGCTGTTGGGCTGACTGCACGGAATAGGGGTGCCTAGTTGTGAAACAAATTAAAGCCATTATTAACATATAGTTAGGGTTGTCAACTTTGTTGAGCTACANATATTTATTCGGTAGCTGTTGGGCTGACTGTCGAACACAACATGATCAGTCGTCCATTAAACAGCACGGATAGGGGCTGTCTAGTCACGAAACAAATCAAAGCCATTGTTAACATATAGTTGACGCTTAAACAAAAAAATGTGCTGGTGTTCGTCCTGGATTTGCAATTTCTATTTTTGGCAACATTTTGCGCATTTCCTACGGGGTTCGTTTAACACAGTGAACATGCACCCTTTGTGGCACCTCCGCACAATGCTGCTACCAGATGCGTCTACCGGTTGCGTTACGGTTTTTAAATCTCGCGGCAAGCAGCGGGGCATTTACACCAGCCGCCGGGACCAAATTCTGTCTATCAAACATAAAACTCTTTGGCCGTGTCTGATAGATAAACTTTGGTCGCGGCTGGTGTAAATGCCCCCCTGCTTGTCGCGAGATCAAAAAACCAGTAGACGCATCTTGTGTGAATCAGCCTTAATACCACAAGTAACGATTGACGTGATTGCTGTATTGCAATCGAGTGAAATTAATTTGAGTTAGTTTTTAGTGGTCCGCGTATCATCGAACAAGACTTAATCGACCCGGTAAACAAATAATTTAAAAAAGTTTGAGAACCTCTGGTTTTTAAATGGTCAACCATTTTTACTCAGATTATAAACTTGGATCACAACGACCACGCCGACACCTTTGACAACGCGGGAACTTCCAATTCGTCGAACTCTATAACGCTTTCCCCTAAAGTTTACACGGATGCAGAAAACGGCATAAAAACCACCCCAGTGTCCCTAACTATACCCAAAAGTGTATACAAGCAAAAACAAGTCACTTGCGACAAAAACCAGCTATGCCGGGGCGAATCCGCCACTAGCGGCGTCAGAGCATCATTGGTGGTCCATAAGTCAGGTACCAAAGGACAACAGAGCTCAATGGATAAACATCCGAATGAGGTGAGGCGTATGGTGGAACTATGCCCTTGATGTTTTAAAGATCTTTGGCTTTCGTTAATTTGGATAATGTTTTGTTGTTCAGATCGTCGCGGTTGAGTTGTCGTCTATAAACACGTCATCACTTCCGGATCCCATCACTCTCACTTTCCGGAAGAAAAAACCCGACAACACCAGTACATCCGTGAGTGCTAACTTTCTACTTCTTTTTGGATTTCTTTTTCTGCTTTTTTGGACTTTAAACACACAAACGTCCTCGCTGGCCCTCTCGAGCACCAATCAAATTTATTTTTATGTCTGAATGTGGGTCAAGCGCCTTTGGTCTTTGTCCAAGTGCAAATGTTTTTCACGAGGTTCGAACTCTTGACAAGGACGAATTCGGATCAGTTTTGCATGTCTGAATGTTGGTCAAGCGGATTCGGCTATCCGCAATATTTAGCTGGCTAATGTACGCCACCCAGCGGAAAACTAAACGCGCCAAAAGGCAGAACAACAAAACTGTCCGCGTCCGCCTCGAATAACAGGTTACTTTTAGGCAGTCTTTTCCTTGAACTTTCACAGGACGACCTGGATTTGCGTTGCGTCTTCTGGGACGAATACACTTGGGCGTGGTCCAGTCGGGGATGCCGGCTTCGCTCCTCCGATGAAAACGAGACAATTTGCGAGTGTAATCATATGACCACATTCGCCCTTCTGGTGGTAAGTATGCTTCTTCACCAGTATTTTATCTTCATTTCGTCATTCTTACCTTTGACCACTCGCTATCTGTGTCAAAGTGTACAGGATGGGATCTGTATAAATGCATAAAAACGGTTCAAAAAGTTATACCCTTTTAAACAGTTTATCCAGCATCTTTTTTACATGTTGTTTTTGTCTTTATGAACAGAATATCGCGGAAAACGCACCTGATGAAACAATCTTAAGCACTGTAAGCAACATTGGTTGCATCCTCTCCTCCGTCTGCCTCGTTTTAACGATCATCATTCATCTTTCCATCAGGTAAGACCTTCGTAATTCCATCAATTTGCTTATATCCTCGCAACATTCTATCCCCGGTATATCCACCAAGATGGTCGAGTGGTTGGAGCGACCGCCTTGTGTTCGCAAAGCTACTTGTTTTTATCCTGTCTCGGCCAGTTATGTTTCCCTGAACAAGAAAAACTTTGAACCCTTTCAACCGAAATTCAAGCAACCAACCATTTGAAATGAAATTAATCAAAAAAATGTTTCACGGAAACTTGGCATTGCTCCAATCCAGTGGAGCCCGATAGGTTCCAAATGTATTTCCCAAATATTGAAGTCATCCACTTCAACAGATTAAAAAAATATGATTCAAAGGAACTGCAAAAATGTAAGGCGCTCATACGTTGCTCTGCCTATCAAAGTAAAATGCAAAACAAACAAAGTTATTAGAAAAACAAGGCACGGCCTTTAGGAGTAAGTAGCTCAATTAAAAACACTGGCAGCTTTAAATTAAACAAACAAACTTTGAAAAACAAGTCACAGATGTAAAGAGTAGCTCAAACAAAAAACCCTGGATCTTTTTTTAACCAACCAATCTTAGAAACACAAGACACGGACTTGAAGAGGACCTTAATTAAAATAAACAAATAAAGCTTATCTTGTGAACGCAAAGCCAAGCC
Organism: Phallusia fumigata; assembly: GCA_008931825.1. Lineage (NCBI taxonomy): Eukaryota > Metazoa > Chordata > Ascidiacea > Phlebobranchia > Ascidiidae > Phallusia > Phallusia fumigata. Next base: position 19,473 of record QXVZ01026673.1, read on the forward strand.
AGACAAGCACCAACATTAAACCAATCGTTTCTCTTTTGTAGTCAACTTCGCAACCGACGACCGACGCCAATCATGGTCAACCTGTGTTGCAACCTCCTCATCACCTACCTTATCTTCTTCTTCGGCATCCAGAGGACCGAGGTCGATATTGTGTGTCAAGTGGTCGCCATCACGCTTCACTGGTCACTGTTGTCCGCCTGGTGTTGGATGGCTGTCTACAACTATTCCATGTATCTGGCTTTCGTCAAGGTAACGTATTAAAGACAAATTGTTCGCATTTTTTCACTTGCGCTCAAGGGAGTCGCCAAGCGATGGGAAGTTTAGTTTAACGCTTACAATAACATGTTTTTATGTCCGAAAAATGATTTTTTGATGTCGGTTTCATGATGAAAAACAGCTACCTTAAAGTTTAGTATTACAATATATTTTATTTTTGAGTCAGTAACTTGTCCAGTAAAAATTTAATCAATTTTAATTACGATGTAAGGATATAAAGAAACAATTAATTTAATTCATCTAAATCTATTTGTTTTTTAGTTTAGTTTTAGACAACGTAGCAAATTTTAGCCGTGAATCCAACATCCCGTGAATCTACTCCTTTTTTAACATCAGGTTTTCAACTACATTCGAAAACATTTCTGGCTGACAGTTGCTCTTTTCGCATACGGTTTGCCAACCCTGATTGTAGCTGTATCCGTCGGCTATTTCATGTTCTACGTCGACAAAAACAATGGTAAATAAATAAAACAAGTCTTCTGACTAATTGTTTTATACCTAGTTTTCAAAACGCCGCTTTTGGTGTTAGATTATAACTTACAGCGGCCCTTTAATGTTTTTGTAAAAACAACGTCTTGCCGCCGCCAAGATGGCCGAGTATTAATTGCGACCGCATTGTGCTCGCAGGGTTTTCTCTAAACAAGATACATAAGTGACATCGTTCCACTTAGTGGAACTCAAAGGGTTGATGCAAAGTAAATCCCCCAACTTTGGCAAAGCAAATTCGAAAAAATCTAACAAAATTCTACAGTGAGTTACGATACACGACGGGGGACTCATATTGATCATACCGCTACTAGAGTTGTTCCTCCTACTGATAACAAAAAAACTATAACTCCCAGCCGATGAGACCGTCTATAAGGCCATTAGGGTCAGGGAAATTTTGTGTATAAAGTGCTGTGACCAATCGAAAAAAGTTCGAGGTTGTTTTTTGGTCACAACAACGGTCAGGACTTAGAAAGTAAGACAAATATGTCGGTAATGCTCGAATAAGCTATTGATGCACTTTAACGACCGACATATTTGAGTTTTTTAACGGCTTTCGATGCCAGCAGGTCAGTTCTAAGTATAAATCTTATCAGGCTTGTATATTGTCTTGTACGTGTGTGAAAGAAAAAAGACAACAACACTTTTGGTATTCCAAGTCGGTCACCCATCCAAGTACTGACCAAGCCCGAGGTTGCTTAACTTCCGAGATCGAACGAGATCGGGTGCTTTCAACCTGTTGTGGTAATTCGATTCGTTTTCGAAACCTAGGAAAAGAAGGAGAGACTTCATACCGCATGGCCAACTTGTGCTGGCTGCGTGACGACGCACTTTACTACACATTCCTTGCCCCAGTTGGAGTTCTACTTCTTTACAATCTCGTCGTCTACTTCTTGGTGCTGCGAAAGATTACCTGGAATCGCACAGAGGTTTGGACATCGGTCACGATAAAGATATGCTTTCTTGTACTGCGTAAATTTTTCTACGTTGTGCAGCTATTTCCGGCGACTTGATAAACGTTTTAAAAATAATGCTTTGAAAATAGATTTTGAGAAGTATTTTTTATTTCATTTTTTCCTGACGTTTTTAGAAACAAAAGCAACAAAAACAGAGTAGCCTGTTGGTCGACTTATTTGTTAGTACAAATGAGCCAAGCATATCCACAGTTTTGCATTTACAAAATGCAGAACCAGGCTATTTTATACGCTTACAATGCCTTGACGAATGTACAGTAGACCAAAAAAAGGAAGATTTGAGCTAGCTGATATTTTTCAGGAGAAACTTAATTGTTGTTCCAATTCTAGATTCAGTCAACAATCAAGAAAACCAGCATGACCCACGAACTTTTGTTGGGAATATCGTTAGCTGCTTGCTTGGGATTGCCTTGGATCTTCGGCTACTTCATGCTCGTTTCAACCGACTATTATTTCCAAACCATCATGTCCTGGCTCTTCACAGCATTCAACGCTTTCCAAGTATCAAGAATTTTTTGTTAACTTTTTAACAGTTGTGTTAATTGTTGGATTCAATTAGGCATCTATTAATGTGCTTGGGGATATTTTATGCCATACACTGGCCACTTTTTTGTTATGGGATAATTTTTATTTGTCCTACTAGGACCTGTGAAAAAATGACTAGCTGTAAAAAGCAAGTGACATTCAATACATGTCACATGTACTTGCCTGTTGATTGGATGCCGTCGTGTCGTCTGATGGGCCGTTTTATTCTGTTAGGCATGAAGTGGTTTGGCCGTGTCTGTAAAACGTTTCACATTTTGCTCAGGGGTTCTCAATTTTCATCATCAGCTGCGTGCGTCAAAACCACGTTCGCAAGCTTTGGGTGAGATACTTGGTACGCTCGAAGATCTACAAGAACATCACAAACAAACCGGTCGAGAAGGGAAATCCAGTTAACAGTAAAGTTTCTCCAACCATGTCTTCACGTCTCACTACTCGTCGCAACATCAAATGAATGACAGATTGAGACTTTCTTTTGTGAATGTACATATCCCGTGCATTTCGAAATGTTTTGTGCCGCCGCATCTGTAAATGGTATCAGGCGATTAACTGACTATGATGGCATCGATGGCACTTGTGCAAAAAAGTGTGAATAAATTTCAAAAAAGATAATAAGCGTCTGATTTTTACAGAGAAAAGTTTTAAACCGTGTTTAATTATTTAGAAGCACACTGCAATATGCTTCATATTTTAATAATTCCTGAACATGGTACTTTTTATGATTCGTTTGGTATATTCAAAGCACGTAAAACATTAATAAACAAGTCATCTTAAATAACACAAAAAAAACACAAACAAAACAAAATAAATAACGACACGCATCAGCGAATATGACGTGTTCTCAATAAGGGGACTTTTTACTTTCATTTACAACTCATGTTTTGTTACCCAGTATTGAGGTAAAATTAAAATGGTGGAAGCTGTGGAAATGCAGCTTTCTGAGGTGGAAGTGTTGCAGAGTATTTTTCCAAACGACAACGAAGTCGTGATTGGAGACTTGGTAACTTATGCTACGATGAAGAGATATGTAGAAACGAATGGCAAATCAGCAAGGCCATCTAAAATGTTGCCCTTAACGCTAAACTTGACCAGCGAAGAACCGCGGTGCGTCATAGAGATGAAAACATCCCTCCCACTAAACTATCCATTAGATGAACTGCCTGAGATTTTTCTGAGGTAACATAAACCCTTAAAGCTGTTTTGTATAGATATCTTAAAGATGAAAGTTGGTGATAAATTTATGTTTGTTTTTAGATGTGATAAAATGATGCGTAATGTGCAACAGAAGTTTAATGAAGATTTAATCGACTTCAAAAGTACGATGGAATTGGGTGAAATTTGTCTTTATCAGGTACAGTATGAAAACTGTGGTCAGGCAGTGATCATGTGATAAGGAAGTGGGTTTATGGTGTTTTGTTTTAGTAGGTAATAGGTATTTGTTTGGGACTGTTAATAATTTGTTACCACTGGGCTGGTGCATTGTTACTCCAAATTCTAGCTCAGGAAAAGGGCTAGACAAGAACAAAACTATTGTGAGTGCATGCTAACGAGTACCACTGGGTCATCTGGGGGCTTTTGTGATTTTGTATTCTTTTTCTCTCTTGCAAGCTACAATTCCAAAATGAAAACCATAGTTTTGTTTTTCTAGATAGCACAGTGGGCATTAGATAATATACAACAATACCTGAAGATCACAGATGCAAATGTCACTGATGAAAAAGCAATTCCACAAGTATCAGACAATGCAACTTTNACAACTGTGGCCCCGTTTTTAAATTTTTGTTTGGCATTGAGGGAAAACTGCCCTCTACAAAATAGAAAATTCTTGTAGGTGTGTATAGAATTTGCAAAAAAGCCATTTGCTTTTCATTTAAAATGAAGTGCTACCAGTTTTTCTGTTTAGGCTCAGAAGGCAAACTTGGAAACGACTGACTATTGCTCACAGAACTGATGAAACAGCTACAGAGGAAAGTAAGAGAACAATAGAAAGTTTCCGAAAATTTCACACCGCAGTTGCGGAGATGGATTTCGGTGTCCATGGAGGAAGAGACTATCACATGGATTTGGGAAAATTTCTAGAGTATTTGACAGATCATGACAGCAAACCCATTTTTGAGATACTGTTTGGAGTACAAGGAACTCCAAAAACCTGATGTTGATTCCACGCTACTTCAATTTCTTTTAAATGTGTCAAGGTGCTTTGTTGTCAGTAGATGCTGATGAGGTCTTCAAGAGGGTCTTATGGTGCAATGTGTATGCCATCTCAAGTAGCAAATATTATGAACAAATTCACATTGTTTAAAATATGATTTCTATGTTCTCCTACCCAAGTGTATTCATCCCTTGCTAAGTTTTGGGCCAATCCACTCAAATGAAGCCATTGGGGTAGGTTTGCAAAGTTGAGAGCCTATGCATTGACTACTCCTAAAATTTAGGACGTTACAGCAATGTTAGCACTTAGTAGGCAAATAAACGAAGCAGTTTATTTCCAAGATTCGAGACTGGTGTCTTTGCCCATCCTAAGTTTAGTCATATCATTATGCCGTTCTAAAACTGTTAGTTAAATCATGTTTTCATGTAATAACTTCCACTACTTCAGGGTCATTACAGTTACCTTTGTGACAACATTGAATCACTGACGAGCACATCAACTCTATGTAACATAATCCAGGTCACTGACCAAAGTAATCCTGCCGGTTATTTAATAGACCAGCCACTTCTTCATCATTTTTGGTCTGTAAATCGTTCAGTCAGTTTTCACTAGAGGCAACATAATTTGAAAGAAACATTAAAGAAAAAGAGCTTTACGGCAAATAGACTGCCTGTCTGTCTGTCTGGCACACCCAACACATGCAATCTTGTCTGTGTCGTTTTACTATAAACAGTATCAGAAAAAACACACTGAAAAAGTAAGGTGGTTGAGCTCAAACAAGTACATGACACAACCAACTGAATAGGTTACGAAGCAGACAACTATAATGCAACATAGTGTGGCAGTACACATCAGATAAACAGCAGATAATGTGGCATAAATAACATTTTGCTAAAACCAGGTACCATCGCATTTGGTAGTTTAAAATAAATAACGTTTTTTAAAGCTTCTTGATACACCAATTGATAGCAGAATCTGGGTGAAAAAAACAATGTTGTTTCAGGGGAAGAATTAACTACCAGTTGATATTGATCATTTTTCGAAAAGTCTCGTGTGACTGTAAGAACTGGAAAACAACATATGGAGTGACATGTGTAGGGAATAGCATTAATTGGAAAGCTAATCATGTAACTTAAAATAGCTTAAAGTTAGCAAGTAGGATGCATCTATAAAATAACAATATCTAACTTCAACTTAACATTTTGACAAAGTGTAATGTGATAAGGCAGAAACAGCGTTGGTCTTATATGCTGGTTTATCAATAATTCACAAAAAACATCAGTGTCTATAACTGTACCAGTTCCTCTGAAATGGCAAGGTGCATGCCAGAAAAGTTTAGAGCTATGTTACTAGCGGCATATACGGTCTAGGTGTTATTGGATTTGGGATTTAGTGGATCAATGCCTTAAGCTGCTTGATTGTTTTTTTGGAAATTTGGGTGAGAAGACGACTTTAATCAACACATAGGGTTCCATTGGGTTAGAGGAATGGGTTGGAAAGGGGAATCACCTACTTTACCCACCTTGCCATTTCAGAGTGAGCCCCAGTTGAAATAATAAATGAGGTTCAGTATTTTTGTTTGTGAGCAAAATTTTCTAGTTGTCTTTAGAAAGCTTCGGATAACTTGTTCTTTGCAGAAAAATCTTAAATCGCCAGTTTTATGGCAAAATGAAATCTTCATTGTTTTCTCACACACTCCTTTTTTATCCAATTATTTCCGATCTGTCCAAAGTGACTACGTGGTCTGGCAGAACTTTTTCCATGAGTGCCAATGCCAAGCAAAATGTGAGTAAGTTTTTAGGCAATTAAGTGAAGACCAAGTAAAAAGGGACAACGTACGGCGTAAAGGCCAAACCTTTAGAATTGTAATTCATTGCTCTGAAAATGCCGACTAAGTACCAAAAAAATGGGCACGAAAACAGATTTGTCCTGTGACCCAAAGTATACAAAAAAATTTGGCTCAAGACCCAAGCTCTTGCCTTTAGAATAGAGTAGCAGGGCGTGGTAAAAAACAAAAGATAGATTTTCACGTAGAGACTGGGATGTTTGCCAAATCAAGTAAGTCGGCGTCTTCAATTTCATCATCGCTGTCTGGTATTTGACCAGTGACTCTGCTTCTGTGGAGCAAAGCCCGGTTGAAAGCTGACTCGACGTTCTTACGGATAGCAGGCCGTCTTCCCTCGCCCAGTTTAGCCTGGTCCGCTTTTTCATCGACGCCCAGCGCTTCGAGTTTGTTGCGTGGCAACCACTGCCTGTAAACGCAAGTTTGGGTGTGTTAAGTGAAGCGGTTATCGGGAAAAAGATTAAGGTTCTTTGCAGGTTTTGTTTTTGAGCGTCCAAGTTTATTTCAAGTCGCAATGAAACATGATTGGGGACGGTATTGCATTTAAATATGAGACAATATTAGAAAATATGAGTTTGCTTGATCTACACATAAAATATATACCCCATAAAAATTTTGTTCAAGAACATGAAATAAAATGTAAAAATTTTCCTAAATAGAGTATTACATACCAGCTTAATAGATCGACTGTTTGTTACAAAAAAACAGAACAGCAACCAGAGATAGAAACTCTCTGTGTAGCTCAATGCTGATACTAGCAAATAAACATTAACATAACACTCTACCATGTGCGCTTTGTGTCGAAGAAGAGCACCAAATAGAGACGGCGATTCCCATTTTCAACACGCTTGTCGCCAACTTGCAAAACATCCAGGGGAGGAACTGGTATGGGGACACCGTTGTGCAAACATCCGTTGCGAGGCATTTTCGGGTTGATCAGCTGAGACAAGGCATAAAGTTTTTTTACGGTTAAATACACACAAATTTAGAAAGATCGGAACCGGTTCTATTCGAATAGTGAGCTGACAAGGAAAAAGTAGTTTTGGCGAAACACGTTTTACGGACTTTGAGAGTTGCCCAAATAACTGCCAGAGAACTTGCATATAATGAACATAGGAACATTAGCGATTGTTGCAACGATTGCGAAACAATCCATTCACTATAACCCAAATCTATTCACTATAAAGTTACGTTTTAAATTGTTTAACCCCGTTAACACTGGGTTTTCCAGTTCGGTTTTTGCCTCACGTGCTTTGTTGCTCTATGTTGATGTCACTTCACTTACCAGCGCGGGATAGGGAGGGTAGCCTCGGCATTTCGCCCAGACAAGGTCGAGAAAGTCGATATGCGGGAGGTCGTCGTCTTCGAATTCGTCCTCCGTCGCGGAAGCGCAACTCTGCTTGCGGAAATGCTCGCCCGAACCGTCTGTGGGAAAAACAGTTGCATGATTTACGTACCTTACCACGTAAAAAAGTAAACTCGTATTTGCTGCTGAAAAATGCATTTAAATGCATGGTTCAATGTCGGTTTTGGGGAATTTTGGTTTGATACAATGGGTTCAAGATACAGTGCACAACTTCAGAGACCGACTTATCATGTGTGCAGGTGTGAAGAAATTTACTGAGCTTTTCCTGACCAAACGGGGATAACAAACCGGCGTTGCACAGAAACAAATACCAGAGTGCAAACAATACGTGTCGCTTTTATGGAAGGGGACGAACATCAAATATTGCTGATTTTTTATGTTTTGGGGTCTTCTGGGTTAATCGATGGGTAATATGGGGTCAAAGGTTACATTGTACAACGTCATATACATGTGTCATATGTGTCTATCATGAGTGCAAATTTTAAAACGACTCTTTCTTGACCAAAACGTGGGAACAAACCGGCGTTAGACAAAAAAAAACACAATTGCTTTTTTTGAAGTTTTACGTTTTGGGGCTTGTGGATTAAGCAATGGGTAATACGGGGTCAAAAGTTACAGCGCACAAAATGTGTGCAAGTTTTAAACTTTTTGACCAAACCGGAGGAAGAACCAAAAAATCAAGAGTTAAAATATCGCGCGCCCCTTTCTTAGAAGGAAGGGGGGCATACCCTTGTAAACCACACTTTATAACTTCTATGACGAGGACCTACCACCAAGTATAAGACCAGGACGATCATCGTTGGAGGTTTCGCTTGTTCCATCTGACACGGATGATCGGATGAGGACGTCGCCGCAACTCTGACTCCGCTTCTTCTTCGGACTTCGTTTCTTCCTGGAGTAGGATGGGAACACAAGATTTTATTCAAGTAGCTTAAATATACACGTTAGTGCCAGATAACTTGAAACGGATTTATTGCAATCCATGACGTCACTAATTACGTCACATTTTCCGTTTACCTCACTTGTGCGAATAACGAACGATTTTGAGCTTCTCGTGGTTATGCACTGATGATGACGACAGCGATTGCCGAAACGTTCGCAATAAAATGTATTCACTACATACGTGTTCTGGCAGTTATGTTACTAAACAGGATACTTTGAATCATTATTATACCCAATGTCAATATTGACCTTTACGAGGTCAACAGGGGAAAATTGCACTGTGGAGTTAAGTGGAGGATGTTAGTTAAGATTCATGATAAGAGTAGTATTTCTTTTTAGATAGACCAGTGGTTCCAAACCTTTTAACATTACTTTATATCACTTCCTGTCTAGTAGGGGAGGAATAAACAGTTCCAAACCAAGCAAAGGGGGAATGCATCAAAAAAGACTGGGAATCAATGAAAAAGAGCAACTAACAGCTACAGTAAAATTAGGTTTACTTGACTAACTTTGGACTAACAAGCAGAGTTGGATCTTGAGCTGAATGTAATATTGACTTGATTGTTCTGTCGTTGTGTAACAACAATGAGTTGAAATCGAAAATTTTGTGACATGTAATTGTAATTTGTAATCAATTACAATTCTCAGAACAATTGTAATTGTAATTCATATTTTTAACGACAGAGTAATTGTAATTGTAATGTAATTCAAAAATTTGTCAGAATAATTGTAATTGTAATTTGAGTAAAATCATGTAATTGATCCAACTCTGCTAATAAGTGATGACACAGAAAAAAATTCGCTGGGGGTATAAGATTGAGTACGAACCTCTTCATCGTCCCATTGACGCTCGCACCCGAAGAAGTTGTGTCAGAATCTGAGGTGCTCCGCGTCCTTACACCCGTGTGTCCTTCCCTGTAAACGTGAAAGCTCTCCCTGCGTTTTAACACTGGTCGG
>QXVZ01026679.1:0-17791 GCA_008931825.1 Phallusia fumigata
TCAATGGAAAAACAAAACGAAAACAAAGATGGAAAAAGTTTGCAACGGCCGAGGCAACTAACATATCGAGTCCCAGTCAAAGTTGTCGTCGATATCGTCCGGCTGTGAATCTGCGGCGTTGTACCTGCAGAAAAAGAAGTTTACGTGATTCTGTAGTTAATATACGTTGACTTGGAAATTCTTTTAGCGTTAGTGTCGATAATATTTTGTGTCTTAAACATGTCTACATGGGTATGCTCCACAATACTAAATATTTTCAGAAGTTGTACTGGCCAGAGCTGACAGCATTTATAGTGAAATTCCAACCCCTTCGTAACGCTCCATAATGTTTTTACGTTGCAACTATTTTCGGCTTGGTGATTGTTTTAGCGCAATTGTGTCGTTACGATTTCTTTCACCGAGCGATATAAACTCAACTCAACTCAACTCAAACTCAACCCACAACCTCGCGCTCCTCAAACGGCACAAGTACAGTAGTAATAGAAGCACAATATCGAGCAATAGAACCGTTTTAATTTACTGTTATATGTTTCCCTGGCTAATATAATGAGGATTACAAATTCAGAGCAAAGTAAATGAACGAATATAAATCGCACAATAAGACTTACTTCGGTGCGGGGGCGACGTTGCTCTGCCTTAAACCCATGGGTGCAGCCATCGCGTTGCTGTGGTGATTTGAAGGGTGACCTGCAAAATTTTAATTGTTGAGTCATAACTTGCTCGTACTGTTGTGGCACTAAGATAACCTGTCAAGATTTAGCAATGGATATGCCACACAAGTTTATTGTTAAATCGCCCAAGGATTTCGAGGAAAAAATCCTGTTTTATGCACCGCAGCATTGTACATTTTGCATCAATGACGAGAAGCATTAAAAAAATTTTAAAAGCAAGTTACTGAGAAAACGATGTTTTTGTGCTGAAAAAATGACCGAACGAGCTACACAACTTTTCCTACAGTGTGGGGCAAAAAAAGCATGAGCATAGTTGCTAATAATCCGGCAGCAGATGTAAAAAGCATTGATGGGACAACACATGGAATTAAATATCGATTTTTACCACATACTGACCCGAATTTGACCCGTGGCCCGGGTAAGGGGGAATAACCCTACCCGGTGGTTGGGCCAATGTGGGGTGACTGGCCCCATACTGTCGCTGGGGCTCTACAACGAGAAATTGTTTACTAATATATGCCTATTCAAAACGACTTGTTTTACGGGTGCAACGATTTGCTAATAAAAATGGTTTTATTTGTGTAACATTTTGAAGCACTGGAAGATATCACTGCTATGGCTGCTTTTGCTGCATTATGTTTTATATTGGCACAAAAACAAGTACATAAAACTAAACAATGGCTTTTTAATAAGCCGTATGCTGGAAAGATACAAATTATAAACCAAATCATCATATCGCTTATTTGAAAAAACCCATGTCGACCACCAACAGTTTTGAACTTTTGAAAACAAGCTTAGTAAACATTCGATTCCCGTTCCTCGAAACAACAGCACATAGCATCTTGCAACCCGACACCACCAGACCATACAGCACAATGCACCTAAACGTCACATCATATTTGCCCCACTCACCGTGTGAAATATGTTGCTGTTGGGATATGTGGGCGTGGCCGGCGGAGGCGGAATGTGATTGGTGGGGCATCACCCCTGTCTGACGGAAGAATGTGTTGAGACTGCAGCACAGGTTGTCCATTGACTGCTGGTCAATGTCCCAGTTTTTCTGATCGGCTTGCTGCATGTTCTCGATCAGGTCTGCAACAACAAAAAAAGGTTGTTTAACTTCCTTGCGTTTTATAAATAATTGTGTTGGAACTTTTGCAGAAAGCAATCATGGTTTTTTCTCCACTAAAAACTTCCACACTAGATGTCGTGAAGAGCATGGTTATCCGCGGCACACCGTCACGCGTGGCTGCAACAGTCCGATCTAAACGCGTCTTTGATACATTTCCACATTTACAGCCTTCTTTATTTATCATTTGTTGATTCCCAAAACTAGGTTGTTACAACCGACAGTTTAAAAACTGTTTAGTGTAGAGTTCCTATAATTGATAATTTTTCCTTAAGTTACATAAATTTGATACAACATGCTGGAAAAGTCACAAAGTTCAAAGTTTTTTAGCAGACACGCGCTAAGCCTTTAATGGGATTGTGTTTGTTAAGTATTGGTTGTTCAACCTTAGCTTGCCTTTTAGGTTGCGAACCTGGGTGCTGTGGCTTGCGTTTTAGTTTGTCACCAAAAATAGCTCTTAACATCAAAACGCATGGGATTCCAAGGTACATCACGTGTCATTGCACCCGAAACGTGAAGGACTTCGACCTAAGCAGTCGCAGACGAGAGTACGACAGCTTTCGCCACGATAACGCGCAGTTGAGGGGCACAAATATTGAATTTTTGTGTCTCAATCGAGACCTGGCGTAAATGTCAAGGAGATTCGGATCCTCGGTTAATCGCACGACAATAGAATGTTTTACATGCGACAATAATCGCTGTTCAACATGTTTCAATATTCGCCAACGGAACTAAATAGTTGGCGCAACCGCCGTGAACTCGAAAGGTTGCCGGTTCTAGTCTCACAATAGGTCTTTGACCGTATGTGTTATTCCAAGGGTCAAACTAAATTCTCATCCATTGGCTTCACGTTTCAGACCTAAATTAAATGAATTGGCCATTTGGGGACATGAAAGGGTTTGAAATTTGTAAACCAAACCAAAACTCCCAAAATAAAAAATATTTCTGTAAGGTACCTAACATAGAAATAAAACTCCTAAAGAACATTCACTCGACTCATCAAGCTGATTTTAAAATATTTTGGAGGGACCTGTGGGTCAACCAATGATAAAACTGGGTAAACAAGTTTTCGGTGCACAACTTCAGTTTATCCCGTATCCCGTATAATGTTAAAGAAATTTAGACGATTCTCGTAATCAAAAGCGATAGACACAAAAACTGGTGAAACGATATGTGTCCTGTTGAAACATTCCGTAAGGGCTTAAACCAATGAACATCAATTAAAGGCAAAAATTAGAGAAACGTAAATATCAAATAATTTTTTTTCACGACATAAGGGGGTTGCTCTACGGTGGACTCAAGATTAACAAAACTCGTTCAGGCGTTCGCGTGAATTAAAAAAACAAACATTTAACGCGTGTTCATTAGTTTTTCGTTCATGCAGAATGCGATTTACCTAACATTCGATTCCCGTTCCTCGAAACAACAGCACATAGCATTCATTCACTATGGCCCTAAAATAGTCTGAATGCGTTAATACACTGATTCGGGAAAATACAACAAAAACAAATAATGCTAAGGCAGCAAAACCCGTGTGACCTACTAATGAAAACCCGACATGTTTGTGGCAAACCACGAGACGTGCTCAGACTCGTCGAAACGACACAGTGCGAACACCGCGATATGACAAACGAACTTTCTTCTGCGCAAACACCAGCGATGCGCGAATTTCTACCCACAAAGAGGAAGAATTCGAAGTTCAACAACGTTATCCATGGTTCAACAAAGCCCGAAACCCCGAATCCGCATAGTTTGTCAGTCCCCTTATCAGCTTGTGTGCTTTTCGCAAATTGGCGACTTTTACTGCCCAGGATTTGTGGATTCGAAGCGTTTCTTCCTAATCCAGTGTAATTTTACAACTCCTGTCCGCGCGCAATCGCGGCCACGTGACGTCATAGTTCGGTTATTAGTATCGTGGTGACGTCAATCGCGCGACAGGTAATGGTTTTAAATTCCCCTTACCAATTTGACCTTTGTCCTAACAGCTTTACGATTACTAATAAAAAGCGTTTTCTAGGAGCAAAAAAAACCATTTAACCAAACCTTTATCAATCATCGCGTGAAAAAGGCGGCTTATTCCAAAAAAAAAACGATTACAAAATGCTGTAACTGTAAGTTCGACATGGTTACAAATGTGATTGGGATTTTGACGCTCGGGACATAGTACATTGACAAACAACAAAGCAACAGAAGTAAAAACGCGTCCCAACAATACCTTGAAATTGTGTGAAGTCGACACCGGACCAGTTGTGGTTCTGCGCCATTCTGCAGCTTTGGCGTAACACCTCCGCATTGTTGCCAAATTCGAAGCCGAGGCCTGAAACGTAACACCAAATGTATTGGAAAGGGTTTCAGTAAAACGTGACTTAAAACACTAATCAATCCTCCTGAATCGGGTTGTTTTGCTAGGTCATTAGCGTTACAGGGGGTAAAAATAGAAGTGCAGCGCAAATAATGTGGCGTGTTTGGTAAATATAAATTATCGAGCGTTGAATAAAAAACACATTTTTAAATTTGCCCTGTTTGTGTCCCCACCTCGTTTCACCTTATTGGCCCTCACACAGCTTAGTGTTAAAAATTTCACGTTTTGGGGACCTGTGGGTAAACCAATCGGTGAACTTGGGAAAAAAGTTTTTGACAAGACGTGGGCACAAATCGCGTCGGACAGAAAAAAACAGAGTGGAAACAATATGTGTCTCTTCGTGGAAGGGGACTGATGATTCAGAAGCAAACTTAATACCTTGCGGGCACACTGAGCAGGTTTATTTAGGTAATTCAACGTAAAAAAGTGGTAACGTAGCGCTTTGGGTAATAACAAGTTCAGTCGTACTTCCAAATTCAACCTACAACGTTCTTGCATTCTACTTTGCTGGCATCGAAAAATCCTTTATTCGCTGACGCCTGGTCAAAGCTGATCAACCTTAAGCTTATCATGAAGCAAGGCGCTGGCTCATGTTGACATAGCGGTTTTGTAAAAAGGACCAAGGTAGCACAATCTCCGCCCTCGCCAAACCCTCACGCGATCCACGCAACAATGGACTCGCTTGTGACGTAACACACAGTGATAAAGCGGGTCGAAAATAAGTGAGATCGTCTGTACTGAGCCGTGTTTGCGAGTCGAACAAAGTTGGAAGGAAAATGCCTTTCGAACGACGCTGTTACGTCACCAAGCCTTCGCACTACGCAACAGCGAACGGGTTTCTGGTTTGTTGTGCAAGGGTTTGAATTAAGCTCCGGAAACCAGCGCACAAACACTCTTTACCGAATTCGGCTCATAAATCGCCAGACAAAATAAACAGGGCCCGTTTGGGATGATATAATTCACCCTTCGCATACACACGTGTAAGCATGTCTCTCCAACAAGTTTTTACGCAATCAAACGTAACCAAATTCTCCCCGAATCGACTTTTAACATTACTGTACGATAATGCATGTTCGAAGTTATAAGCACACTTGTTTTCGGCACTTTTAAAAGTTACATTTGGACGCGAAATAGCTCATTTCAAAACGTAAACCCACGGTCTCAAGAAAAACGTTTTTAGAAAAATGAAACAAAACTCCTTCCCACCTGAAGCACTTGCAGAAGCCTTGTTGATTTGGTTTAATGTCGCTGACCTTCCAAGACCAGGGGCTCCCCCCATGTTGCGATCAGACCGGACGTGGCGCAATGGGCCGGCGTTGTTGTCCGAAAGGTGAAGGTAACTGTGTTGGGGGGGTGCGAGGTGTTGGATGCCGCCCTGGTTCATGTTGTAGTTGTATGACGTGGAGCTGAAAAATTGAAAAAGTGATTTAGTAAATAAACATTTTGTGCTGGGTTTGGAAAGGGAAAACATAATTTGGAAATAAGCCACCCTGCACAAACTCCGAAGGACTTAAAATTTGTTATCAAATGCTTTTCAAAAACTTCCATGCAAGCTTACACCAATTTAAAACGTGTAAAAAGACAACAGTAAGACATTAACACCAACATAGTCCAAAAAATGTTTTGATTCATTCGTCACTTTTAAGTTTCTCCTCAACATACTTTGAAAAGCTGTCTGCCGATCCAGCTGTCAAAGAGGAGGTGGAGAAGGCACAGGAACTTCCACGTGAGTTGTTCATTAAACTTCGACCACTCATGGAGTTGCCACCTAAACATATAAACTTTGGACTAAATGCCACAAAAACTTGAAAGGTTGATTCCGCCCTGCTTTGTTCATTTGTTTGGTAATTGGTTTCATGTTTATTGCTGACTAGAAGAAGAATGCCTTTAATGGGATTTTATGCACATTAACGGTGGTGAAGCTTATCCTTGTTTACAAAAAAACAAAGCGGTTTAACCAGGCCATTAATGTGTGTAAATTAAATGACTTACTAAAAATAGTCTGTTGGCAAAAAATACTATGCTGAATAGGATGAAATGTCAGAAAACAAAGCCAAGCATTCAGAAAAGATAATTGCAATTTTAGGCATGGCTCATAAAAATGAGGTTACTATGCTGTGATAAAGGTGAATACCAAAGTCTGTGAACACAGCAGTAAAAGAGAGACTCATGTGGTTGGTGACTATGTAAAAACCAAAGAATGGCATATGGTTATGTGGAAATTCTGTGGACTATGTCTTTTCAAACGAATTTGAAAAAAAAATGTATTGATCACTTCTGAGTGGTGCAACAAATTTGGTCCCTAATTTGATTTAAAAAAAACAGCTTCAATTCATGTCTTTAAAACATTTTAACACAGATACTTTTACCTTCACTTAGGTGAGGTTCAAACACAGTTCGGTAAATTTTCTGAAAAGAGCAGCTAAGATCCTTTAAATCTTCCATTCCCTCCAAACCTTTGCTGCTACCCGAGAAACTCTGATCACCACAACTAGAATTCTAAACAGAAAAGACACCTCAACAGCCACAAATAAAACAGTAAACAAAATGATAAAAGCATATTAGTTTTGGTAATTGTGTAGAGATATGTTAATATGTAATAAATAACTTTTAATGCAAATGTTAACCTTAATTTCATGTTTGTTTTACAATAGATATAAAACGCACTTTAAAAAACAACTTTCTCATACATAATAGCCTGATAGTTGTGGCGCTACTTGGAATATTAATACTTGGAATGAAATACCAATTCCTAACTATGAAACACAAGGCATATTTAAGATTCATCCAGAAGATTTTAAATGCGGACTCATTGGCAAACCAATCTACCCCCAAAATAGCCAGACCCCACATAAAGAGCCAACACTAAAAATAGTTTTACGTGGGTTGGAACAACGTAAGTCTAAGGTTCTGCACCAATGCATGTGTGATAAAAATAAGTGTGCGTGCCGGCCCAGCTGCTTCTGTTTTCAACATACCATGCACAAATCATTGACTTAAATAATTTTGGATTTTTGAAGGTTGTCAGTAACGTGCATACAGTTTTATGCAGCAAATCTATTACATACGTGTGACATCTGTGATTGGTTGAGCGGTGTTGAAGCATGACATGGTGTTGGTGGCATTGGACTGTTTCCTTGTGGAGAGGCCTGGCAAAAAAAAACATTACAATAACTATCAAAAGCACCAACATTAGCGAAAAATCCATCTGAAGAAACAAACTTTGCACTAAATTCTGACAGTAATAGCAGTGAAAACCCATACTAACTAGCCATACAGTATGTACAGAATAATGAAACCTATTTTAGATTATTATCATTAAACAAGCAACACGATTTGTGTGTACTCACATGGTATCCATTTTCATATATTGCAATTCTTGGGATGGTGTCTCCCTGGTAGTAGAAGCACTAAAAAAATGTTTGTATAAGCACAGCCCAAAAATTATTTACAACCTTAGTTTTTATAGTGAAGCATATAAGAAAAGAAAAGTTAAATGAATATTTGAACTTGAAATAATGCTTTTTAAATGGATAATTCAACTTTTTTAAGTGTGACACCATTTAATGTAGACTGAAAGAAAAACAATAACACCACAGTATGTTTTGATGATTTTCATAATCAATCCCTTTGCATGAGTATGCATGAAAAGTGCTTTTGACAGGTATTTTTTTACAAAAAAATACTTTTTTTCTCACACCCACAGCATGGGTTGCACCATGTCAGTACATGTGCACACATGCTTCATTTTCCATGAAGTGGAAAAGTGCTCCACTTGAAAAGGGGGAAATACAAACAAGGCAAGATTGGTTTAGAGGGTAATGGGAAGTCTGTGAAGCAAAGAAAACAGGCACGTTTCAGTGTCTGGTGTGATTGTTGTGACAAAATGGTATGTGGTGGAAATTCAACACAAGAAAACATTTTGACAAACTAGTTGACTAATGAGTAGGGCTGGAATACATTGATAAAAAATCAGCGCCAAAGTTTTCGAGTTAATTACGATTTTTAAGTAACACTACACAACCATAAAAATTGGCAATGTGCATTGAATGTTTGGAGTAAGCATTTTGGGATTCCAAAAAATAAATTCAAAAGTACCCACAAATATGCAGCTTTATTTAATTGACACACCCTAGTAGCCTAGCACAACTTTAGGAAACACAACAATTCCACAATAACACTACAACAGAACTGGACACCCTTAACGGCACATTTGAAAGTAAATAAAAAAATACAAACAGAAGCGAAAGGTGCGTGTGAAAAAGGTGTCCTTGCCATGGCCAGAAGTCGGAAGCTGGGGACAATAGAGAGCAAAAACCTTTTCTCAACCCTTTACAATGGAGGTTTAGTTACAACTGTTGTACCTCCGTGACAATAGGAGGAAAAATGTGGTAACATCTAAATATACCTTGAATTGACGACTGCTAGAACCAGCAGTATTGTGTTCAAAAAAATTGACCAGACAAACTTTTTTGCTTCAGATCACCAATACCCCAAATTGGCTGAACAACAAATTTTGCATGGTTTGCAGTATACTTAGTAACTAACTTGGTCTCAAATATTCTGCATTTTAAAAAAACAACAAAAAAATATATCCGGTGCTACATTAGCCAAGTTACTTTGGCTTTTATTACCATAAATTTTGCCCATAGCCGAAACACACAGGTCCCCCCCCCCCACACACACATAATTGTTGTCAGTTACTGTAGTCCTACATAAATTCAACCTAAAACCGAATAATAAAAGGTGCATATTTTTGCATCATTCACACACAGAGTTGATCAGGTTTTAAATGTTGGCTGAAGCAGAACAAACCACCTCGCAGGACATGGCATGCTTGAAGCCTTGTTAAAATACTTGACAACAAAGGTCTGGAAAAGGATCAGGTCTCTTAATCAAGCAGGGAAAGCCACAGAAAGCTAACTCAAGTCTTTGAAGAGGCACTTCTTAGCAGTAAGCCCATATGTGCAACGTCAGGATGTTGGTTTAACAAAATCACATACCCGCATGTCTTTGTAACAAATCCTAGGCTTGTATCAGCCCACACTGAAGGAACAGAAATTAGGTACATAACATCAGAAATTTCTGACAAAACATTCATACATTTCACAACGGTATTTTTTACTTGTTTTTTCACACTATGCATGATAAAATTTATGATTATCACATTTCAACATTCAGTGTACAAAGCACATTCACAAGATGGAGTAACAATGCCAAACAAATAGAGTACAAAACTAATGTTTCAGAAACTACCAAAAAATCATATTACTGCTCACAATTTATTTTAACAACATGTTTTCATTTTTTCACAATTTATCTTGGCTGGTATGTTTTTGAGCAGGTTGAACCACATGTTTACAGTTAACATGTAGGAAAGCGTGATCCATGCTGGCAAAACAACCATAAGGATCAGGTACACATACATCAGGGCATCACTGGGTCAAACACACATTAGATATGTTTGCCCAGTTTAATGACGGAGAGAAACTGGAGAGACTTTCAACAAAAAGAGTTTGCTAAATTTGCATGGTTACCTCATTGCCAGTGGTACATGGTGTGCAAGTAAACAAAGAAAACATCACCCTATACTAAAATCTTATCTTTTTAACTCTAATCATTCACACTTAATAACTATCTGTTTACTTAGCAGTTTTATTGTTTATATTTTTTGTCTGTATTCTATTTGTTCACAATTTTTGGTTTTCCATAATCCCCAAAAAAATTTTGGTTTTCAAAAAAATTAATAACACTTTAATAGTTTAGGTTAAAAGTGCAAGGAATATAATAAAAATCGAAAAATAAAATTGGTTTTTAAAATACCAGCTGGAATATAAAATCTAAATTAAAAGACTTTTTATAAATAGCAATAGGCTTTTCAAAAACAAATTTTGCAACAATATGCAACAAACTTGCAACAACTAGAAAAAAACAAGGTGTTGTTTGTATGTTTGCTACAGCAATAAGATCCACAATGATTTATCAACCAAGGTGTAAAAATTGTTGTTGTGGCAAGTTTAAAGGTTAGGCTTCAGCAACATTGTACAGATTTTGCATAAATATTTGCAATCAAGTGTAACGAATGTGTTGGTATGAGGTAACTTAATAGCATTGTGTGTTGAGTTCTGAAAATGGGTTTAGGTAATTACATAAATCACAAACCAGCCATTCACCATCCGATATTCCAAACAAAATTAATAGTCACAATGCTAAGATGATGCACATTTTTGAATTAAAGCTGTCCTACTTTAAAGCCAAAACCCAAAACAAAAAATCCCTCAACACTGCACGTAGCCCAACAAACATTCTGCTTACACATTTAAATCGCCTGGAGAAGCAATAAAAGAGTGTTTGATAGCAAACATGTGCTGCGACGTTTCTCAAAGATGGACAATGGACAAACGTTTGAAGGCAAACACAAACAACCTCGATCAATTTCACTCACGAAGAATTGGCGTCATCGTGGAAAACAGACATGTCAGGCAAATTTACGCCAGTAAACACTGAAGAAACACTTGCGTCATGCCAGCTCATAATACTTGTATTTTATGAGGGGCTTCCGTGTGCAGATCTGGTTACCATAATTGCTATTACTGAAAAGGGCCTTTTATTGTCAACGACAGAGGTTCTAAAACTTGGGCTATCTATGGTTTGATGCAGCCCTACAGGCACCAACAACGCAACCAAAAAGCAAAATGACAAAAAACTGCCATGTCATAAAGAAAGTGAGGTATTTTTACCATTATGCAGAGTTTACCACTATGCAAACACACCATGTTATCATATTGCACTTACATCCTTGTAGGGAAGTTTTCTTCTTTTTGCACTGGGCTGCTCATCTGATGGAGTGTTGTCTATGGCCCAGTAGGATCCCTAAAAATACTCATTTGTTAAAAAAAACTATATTCAGATAAAATGAAAGGTATTTTCTTGGTTATTACACAATTACCACAAATCATAAATTTATTAAGCATACAACCATGTAAAAAAAACTAAATGCTCTTTGAGGGTATAATATACTGTTGATTTTTTGTAGTCAAAATACAAAAAAAATGAGACAAAAATGAGTTACAGTGTTAAACAGTAGGCAGCAGAAAACATAATCATACTAAGCACCCATTCAGTTAGACATATCGCCTCACAAAATAAACAACGCGACACCTCTGTCAGGCAGCCCTGATGTGTGGCCTCTGTTTGTGATCAAACACAGTCTAAGCTTCCACAAATACATCAATAATACAAAAACAAATTCGGTAGTATTTACATATTTCAAAATGTTAAAGTGGTCTTTAGACCTTTTTAGGTTTTTGTCAAAAAAATTTAAAATAGGAGACTGAGTCAACAATCTACAAATGTTCAAGTCGCCAATTTACCTAACAGATAAACTCTATTTGAAAAATGTACAATATAAAATTAAAATACAGTAAACATAAAGTCAAATTGGACAAAAAAATAACAACTAAATTTTGCCTAGGTACTTTCACAAATGAATATAAAACCGAAAATATGTGACCTTAAATTGAGAACTTGGAAGGCATAGAACAAGATGCCGGTGAATCTTTTTCAATATTGCCGTATAACCACTCACCCAACACAATGCCATGTACAATAGCAGTGGATACAATTACCACACAACACATACTCCTTTTTGTTGTCCCTTTCTCCTTTCTGAGACACTTGTTATCAAACTCCCACAANTTCAATGCAATTTTATAAAACGAACTTGTCTCAGTTATCTCGTATTAGTTTGTACGGAACGCTTTATGCTGTGTGGGCCTCCAGTTAAGATTAAATGGAGAATTTGGGCCTTCGTAAAAAAGTTTGCCGACCACTGCTTTAGACCATCGTATAAAATTGTGAAAAAAGAAGTGAAAGGTGTTAAAATACGAGTTGAAAAGCTAACAGTTTGTATTGAGATTAAGAAAATTCAATGTAGATTTGCAGTGGGAAAAAAATTTTGTTCAAGGCGGTATATGAAGGTTTTGATATAACTGAGGAAGGGATGGTAAATGAGATTTCACTCTGCAAGTTACGATGAGTAAAAACATCCGTATCACTGTTTAGTGGGTCGGCTATATCTTGCGATGAAAGTTGCAACTGAAAACGCAGCGATGCAGAATAAGTATGGTGGTAAAGCGGGGTGTGGGGTTCCCGCCAGCCAGCCAAAAACTTGAAACTTTCACAGATGGTAGATAGGAACGAAACAAATGGCAGCTACACCTGTCAAGTAGCAGAGTTGCGTCTCGTTGTGGTGGCTGATTGGATATAAAAACGATTTCAGTTGAGGCAGGAATCTATTGTTTTGCATTGTCATAGAAAATACGCATACGTAAAGAGTTTCGTCAGTTTGCGTAAAGTCATCGGAACATAAAAACTGGTTACTGCCGTGGAGAAAAGATTTTGTGTTAAACTGAAACCAGTCAAAACTACGCGACTGCCGGAAACTGACAAGTACTTAAATACGGATGTCAAGAAGAGCACCGCAAAATAAAAGGTTGCCTTTTTAAATCAAATTGCACGCTGCTGTTTGGACAATTGTATTGAGTTGTTAGTTTTATTTTACCGGATTGAGAAACAAAATGACATCATAAAGTTTTGCTGGCGCAATTGTAATTGTAACGTGCATAACATAGCAACTTNAAATATCAGATATTCTGTCTTTCTGGCCAAGGTAGGTGTCATGTAAATAATATAGTTTGTGTAAATAATGTAAACTGATACATGTAAAATGATGTTGCTTTTTTGTACCTTTCCAGGGTCATCCTTTGATCTTGGAACTTTCATAAAGCACTTGTTCAATGATAGATTGTGTCGAATAGAATTCTAAAACGAATGAATGCATAAAAGTATAGACATGCTTATTTTTTCCATTCTTTGAAATAAAAAGTATGCTTTTTTATTGAATTTGTTGATATTGAATTTAACAAATTTATTTCAATTACTCAAAATATACACTAAATGTCTAAATATTAAGTTTAGGTGAGATACTACTCTTCGACATTTAGTAGAAACCTTTAAATTCTGGCAGGAACCTACCTTCCATCCATTGCCAGCCTCATTGTAATAAGGATAATTTTCACATATCCACTTGTATATTTCACTCAAAGTCATTTTCTTTTTATCCGATGAGTTGATTGCCAAAGTAATGAGGTTNGAGTTGTTAGTTTTATTTTACCGGATTGAGAAACAAAATGACATCATAAAGTTTTGCTGGCGCAATTGTAATTGTAACGTGCATAACATAGCAACTTGACATAACTGGGGCCACAGAAAAACACGAATCGATTATGATTAGTAAGAACGCGGAGTGGTGTTCCCGCGGCTAAAAAGTGAAATTTAGACAGTTTGTAGAACGACTACGCACAGCGAAAATATGCATTTCAATTAGTGGACTCGTCTTTCGTTTGTGGTGACTGCACGGTGTTTGGAAAAGAGTGCGTTTTTCAAGAACGTGTCTCTGTAAGTAAGTGGCGGTCAGCTCCTTCAAAACAAGTGCATGTTAGGAACACAGTACGCTACCAAAATGTAAATTTTTTGTAAAATAAGAATCTTTACTAGCTTTGTAACAACAGGATTTTAATTTCGATCAGGGACGGGTCAAAGCAGAAATCCCGATCAAAATTTTGTATGTTTGTCAAGAGCTTTGAACCAAGTTATCTTATAAAGTTAAGAGTAAAACTTTTTTACAATATGACCCAGTCACCAACTCTAGACAGCTTTCCATTTCCGCAAATTTTACGTTACGAAAGAGCGGTTGAACGAAGCGGTCTGTCTGCATTATCGATTAACGTAATAGAACGCGGGAGTGGGGTTCTCGCCAGCAATTTTTGGTTTATTGGCTAAACGCACAATAAACGAACGAAAATATATGAAAACAAAGGACGAGCAAGATACCGCAAAGGGTTTCAAGAACACCCCTGACAGCACTTCTAGGTGTATTTGGGCGCGCGGTGCCTAAATCCACATATTTTTGCATCAACATTGTACCTCAGTATGCACCCCCAAAACTGAAAGCTCTGCGATATTTACCGGGAACATATTGCCCCAAAAGGCGAGGTTATAATGTCAACAGCAGTGCTGCGACCAACAACTAGTATATCTAATTCGGAATTTCAAATAGCATCGCCTCCATGCAGAGTATTTTAAAAAAACGAAAGCTTTATTTCATAAACATTGATAACATGCAGAAAAGTAGCCTTAGTAGAGTGGAACCGACTCTGACATTAGCATACAACTTTTGTGTAAATATGCATATATATCGTTGGTTTGAGACATACGACTGTACGACCACACACGACAGTTAATTTCGCAGCATTCAATAACCATAGCAACGACTATATCTGGGCTTAATACACAACATGAGCGCCTGGTTTAAGCAGAATTTGAAAACACATAACGATCTAAAAACACCATTTCAAGTTTAGACTTGAGGGGTTCGGGGGTATAGAATTCAAAAACGAAGACTTTAAGGTGTACGAAAGGTATCAAAAAATGAGTAGGCGATCATTGGGGCGGTAGTGGGGGAAGTAAATCATTCGGACCATCTTAAATGGCAAAAATTTCGTTTCTAAAGTGAGGTTGAAACATGTTGTCGCACTATGTGACTAATACATATATTATATTTCAGGAATATTTTTGCCCTTGAGCAAATATGTGTACCCAATGAGCTTCGTGACGAGAACTGTTTCGACGTATACCAAATGCGTTCATGGGGGTAAAACCCGATGTCGCGAAATTATTTTTTATTTGACAAGGCAAAACTGAGGTTTCGACGGGCATCCAATGCTGTTCCGCTCTATTGTAGGTGTGTCAAATGATGGTAGGCTGCAACAGGTCATGATGTAAAAATCAAAAGAATTAATAGCTTATAGACTCTAGCTTGTTAATCTTTTGCCTTACTAATTATAATTAAAATGTCTTAAAAACTGTATATCTTTGTTTCATCAATTGGTTTTAAAGCTTTTGGTTTTCAGGATTGTATACTAGTTTGAGTTTTGCCAGCCAAGTATATACTTTAAGGGTTCAGCTGGGTACAGAATTCGAAAAATCTAAGAATTTATAGTGCAAAAGGGGTCTAGGCTCTTAGAGCAGCCGCCGAATTGATACTTTGAAAGCGCAGCACGGAAATTTTGTGACATTAGAAAAGACTGGAAATAATACTTTGTCTCTGCAGATTTAAAAAAAACAAGCAATATGCCGTACATGAAACCAAGCGCGCTACGTTTCACCCAAAACTCCATCGACTCAACCTTTAGCAATGGTACACCCATTAATATAGAAATCAACAGAATCATGCGGCTATCTCCTCAGCAACGCGAAGAAGCTATGGGAAGATTTCTGCCCCTTGAGGTTGGGAAATGCAGAAACGACGGAAGATGGTACAGCAACGACAATCGTCGACTCTACTTGTTCCGAGTGTTGGAGAAACAGGGATGCGTAGACACAATTCAGGCAAGCTTTATGTACAAGGCCAATGTAAATTTATGGCATTAAGTTTGCAGCCAAGGTTTGTACAAACAAACCCGCTATGAGCCAGTCTTGACTGGCTGTACAACAGATAAAGGCATAAATCACAGTTGCAACCAATTAAACTTTTGTAAGGTGTTTTCGTTTTGTGCCCCTTTCGTTCCCACGCGAAATTGGTGACGTAATTTCTTTTCAGAGCAAATCTCATGAAGTGCACAGAGACGAAGCGTAGTAAGACCTAGTATCGGACTAATGTAAAGACTTAATGCAGCCGGTTGGTTGTTTTTTGTCGCTTACAAAAACCTTTTTACAAAATTACACGAAATTTCCAGTAGTCATTGATATCATTGGAGATTGTAAAATCTACCAAAATCTGTACCAGATCTGACCATTGGTTGGGACCACAACATGAAGTCCTTATGACGTACAGATGTCTGCTAGGTATTTGCTTGTGGATATCAAGCGATGTTCCTCGTTCTTTTATAAATACGTGGACCAGTTAGATTATTGGTTTTTAAAGTGGAGACCGCGGTCCCCTAGGGGCCCGTGAAATGGCTTTAGGTGACCCCGAAACGTCTTCATTTTCTCTCAGTCGATGGAATATCGCGTGACTGCTGCTATATTTTGAATAAACGTTTCAGGTCCAACGTTGATTGCGCAAAACGTGATTGTGTCACACACAATCGAATAATTAAATTTTTAATACATCGCGAGTCATGGAAAAAACTTCAGGGAGATTGTTGTGGAAATATTTAAAAAAAATTAAGAACCCCGGATTTAGATTAAGGTTCACAAGAAGCAATTTATAGACTCCTATTTTGTCAAACAACTATTTTTTTAGGTTCGGGAGGGAAGTCTACGTCCTAAGTCGCCTGATGTCGGATGTCACGTGCGTGTCCGAGGAGGGCAGGCCTTTTCTCACTGTCCGTGCATGTAACAAGATCTGATATCTGGAAGCGCAATTTTGTATGCCGCAAAACTTTGTGTGTCAATCAGAAATGAAATGTTAATCCATTCAATTCACCCAACCATGTCCACATGTCACCCAAAGAGGTTTGACGAGCGAGCTTCGTGCGGTCATCCCCAATCCAGTTCCATATACCTTCTTTACAAAACCATCCTAGGATTTTTAATACATGGTTCAGTACATATTGTTTATCCGCATTAGGGTTACCCAACTTTTTTTTTCAATGGTAAAAAAACAAATTACAACCTTTTGTTATTTATTGATAGCATTTAATGCGCTTGTTTTCGTAAAAAATACACTTTATGAAGGAATGTTTGTCAAACTGACTTTCAATTTCTGCTTTATTATGACAACATTGAAAATTTAGCTGTTGCAATTTTATACGTGTTATGGTCGCAGTCCCTGTCTAATCATGTAAACATTCAATGCACATAATTTTATAAGTAAGTTGCCGAAGAACTTTTTTACCTGGTTTTAGGCGCCGCCACAAGTAACCACATGAAGCTCGCTTGTAATCCTCCTTGCATGGACTCTTGGATGTGTTTGCATTTGTTTGTAAATTATAGCGTGCATGACTACAGTTTCTTGTAATGTGACCAATTGTTTAATGTGGCAATAAACAGAAATTAATACTAAAACGGAGACTTGTGGTTTTATCGGGTGATTATTTCTAAAGATGCGACATTAACAAAATATTCTTCACTGCTTTTTCGCAGGGAGTAAGCCGAAGACGCTGACATATAGTGTACGAATCTAGATGGTTAGTTTTTCGTCTCCGTACCTGTCCGAGCGTTTTACACCACAACATTGGCTCACTTCTGAAATAACATTTCATAGCTGCCTTACGAGGGATAGCTCATCCGTTGAAATGTTTCAGATTTCGTTAAGTTAACTGTTTATGATTCAAGTGTAGGGAAAGACAACGCAAACCTTACTGGTACGCACGCACGCACGCACGCACGCACGCACCCAAAATGCCTAAACTCACGAATCACCAGTTAGCGAAAAACAAACAGTGCAACAAACGTTGGGCATAGATTTAAAACCTAATTGCGCGATGCTCATTGGAACAAAAATCAATCCGCTTCAAAGTGCAAAAGGCTTCGAGGTATTAAACAAGAGTTTATCGGACAAGGGGGAAAGTCGAAAGGAGTTTGGCCCAGGGCGCTTACCGACAGATCACCAAAAAGATACTT
>QXVZ01026683.1:0-11757 GCA_008931825.1 Phallusia fumigata
GAGAACTGTGGGCAACACGTGCACGTATAACTTTATACTGTTTACTATTATCTATGTCAAATCTTTGGGCGGTTCGATGTTTGCTGCAAACGAACTGGTCAGAAAAAGTAAACGTTTTCCAGATCAGTAAATTTTGATTGAGATCACTGATCGGTAACAAAAAGTTGATGATAGACGAATTCAAGACAACGCTCATTTCACAGTCCTGGTGCGGTGTCACAGGGGGCGTGGTAATATCGACCATAGCATAATAGGGTTTCGAATTGTAAAACCCACTATTAATGCGGTAGAAAATGTCTATTTGACCCCTTAACCAAAGCGTCAAACACATTCTTACATAGTTTTCAGCCAGCAATTGGCCGCAATAAATCCCAGAACAAATTAGTTAAATCGAATTTGCACAACTTAAAATAAACCGCAGGGAATCTCCAACTTGATTTTCTACCATGATCCTAATTGAGGTTAGAAGTTTCTCATGGCCTGTAGCTCCCATTTGTGCTTGTTTTCCCACGAAGTTATGCAAAACTGTAAATCAGTTGGCCATTTGAAATCGATTTTCCATCCGGTGTGGTTTTCGGTTAAGAAAACAAGTACGCCTGCAGTTAGATTTGGGTTACGAAAAGACACTTAAAAATTATCAAATGTATGATGTATTAAAGCACACATAGCCTATTCCGAGGCATAACCGCAAAAAAATATTATCGAATGACGTTGACGCTATATTTAACCATTTTGTTTACTTGGGTGCAAAACAGTACATGTTGAAAATAAAACTAAACTGGTCGTCAAAACTTTTTAAAAACAGATATTGGGTAAATCCCTCCTAAAGTATATTCCAGGCGCGGGAATCAACTTAATAGTTTCGATAATTGGTAAACTATACTTTTGCAGACCCATATTTGCGCGTGGTTTGACTCAAGAACCAACCATCTCGGTGTGTTTATTAATGGCGTGGAAACTTCTGCCCCCTATCGTGGTGTTCCTGTTTCCGGAGGTGGGACATTGATACTCGGACAGGAACAGGACCGAGTCAATCATGGCAGATTGGATCCCAATCAGTCTATGAGGTATACCTGACGAGTCAGGGTATTAAGCACAAAACACTACTAGGCCGCCGTAATTGTGTTATTTTACCGTCAAATATTTTTTCAAAACAGTCGTTATAGCCGCTTTCGCTATCAAGTTTCCAAAATGTTTGTTTGAAATTTTGTTAAATTAGGTTAGTGGTGCTTAAACAAAGATGGATGTACAAGTTTGAGATACATCATATATGTTTCATAAGGACACAAGTGTGTTTCGCGCGAACATAATTACCGCATCGGTGACCCCCAAAACGCAGGTTTCTTTTGTTGCAGCGGATCTATAGACAATTTTATGATTTGGCCGCGAAAACTGACCACTGATGAAGTAGGCAACATAATAAACCGTTGCCAATGCCCACCTGACCATATATTGGCTATGACTTTGGAAAATGTGGAGTTTCGGGGTCAGGCGACCTACGAAGTACAATCTGTGTGCCCGACTATCTGAAAAGAATAAAATACACACTTTCACATTTTCTGTGAATGGTTTTTGAAGTTATTTCAACTGTTTATATTTTATCGTTGCATGTTTCGAGTGTTTCGCTTCTAATTTACCATGCATGCACTTGTAATAAACTTCATGCTTTTATTACGTATTGGTTTTATTAGCTTTGAAAAATATTGTGAGATGCAAAACGCATGTTTAAGGTAGAAACGAAGCAAACACAATCCCACAGTATATAAAACAAATAAATAACATACAAATCTACTATATTCTCAAAAATTCGAAGCGATTATGCAATCATTAATCTTACAATTCAGTAAATGTAAGAAGTGCTAAAACTGGCCTTCCATTACAAGACGTACCATATTATACTGCATCTAAGCCCACATACTTGAATGCGCTCAGATGTTTTCATACGATTTTATTCTGCGTTCTTCGATACATTTGCCGCTCACCTGAACACAAACGTAAGCGTCATTGCTACAGCCAGTGGTATGAACCAACTCAAATGTCACTATAATCCGAAAAAATTCAAGATTGAAAAATAAATAATCATCTAAAGTAACTAACATAAGGTAGGTAACTCGACGTGGTTAACTTATTGTGAGCATAACGCATAGTCCGCCACCGATCAAGTTAAAACAAACGACAAAAATTAAATCGGCAAACGTCAATTTGTTAATGAAAACCTTACATTATGTTATTTCACATTGTGCTGATATAAAAATGCATTAGAAGTTATTACAGTTAACAGGTTAAATCTCTTTACAGCGTTACAGTAATGTCTCAGAATCAATTTCTTCGACTTAAGCCACCCATGTCAAAGTCAGTTTGGTTCTGAGGCAAAATCCAGACCATCTGATCTCATGTGGGCCGGGCCAGCAAATAATGGCAAAATAACCTTTGGTGAAGCTGTTTTCCCCCGCGACCTGACTAGGAATAAGCGGTTGAAAATTTATGGAAGGATACCTATGTCGTACAACTGACGCATGCATGCACCACAATACCGCTTGTCAAACCCCTTTGTGACGTAACAGTCTTGATTGCGTCGATGCTGCCGTTTCTTCCTGGGTGTGGCTTCCGGATGTTTTACACATTTGCTGCTTCTAGCGGCTGGAGGGAGCATGTGGGGTATCGTGGTACTATTTAAAAAATAGTAGTTAAAAAATAATAACTTTTTAACAGAAAGAGACTCGCTTTTTGGCAGACTCAGAAATGTATGGCAGGCCGTATGAGTGCCATGGCATGCATGTCTGACCTTAGCCATGCATTTGTAAACACTCGATTTCACTCGTCTCTGTCAAAAAATGACTTGAATTTATTTAAATTTCAGCAAAATCAAAACGTTTTAGGGATTGTTTGACGCAATTGATATCTGTTTAATAGTTCACTACTTTCTGTCGGATATGGCTTGCAGAATGCTTTTTCAGGTTTATTACCTATAACGAGTTGCAGTAATGGTTTTCACATTTCAAGAAGTAGTTGACCCAAATGCTAAGTTTTGTTCGTTGGCAGTAGAAGCACGAGGGGATCAAATCAACAGAGGTCAGCTACAAGCATTGCCTTCGGTCTATGAATTTACAGGGTAAAAAAACTGGTTCAAGTACGCAGCGCAAGAAAAAGGCGTACCGCAAACTTCAGCACATAAAAGTGAACCCATCGCACAATTTGTGAGAAGTAAGAAGAATTTCTGAAAAATTATAACTTGTCGTTACTATAAGTTATATAGAAGGAAATGTTTGAACTTGCTGGTATTTTCTGTTTGATATCAGTTGTCTACTGTCAAAGAGAATGTCCACCTTCTGAGCCGCAATTTCAAATCTGCGCACCAGTTTCGTCTGTACCGGATGGTTTGACAAACTTTGGAAGTAGGTTGTGTAATATTGAATATAGTTTGTAAAATTCCCTTTGTTTAAAAACGTTTAAAAACGTTTACCTATCAAATTGGTTATGACGTCTGAAACCTTTAGGAGTCTTAAACCTAAAACTCTTTGTAAAAATAAAAAAATGGGGCCCTTTTTTTACATCGAATGAGCAACTTGACCTGTGCTGTTGTACCAAATGTGGATCGAGCTAAGACCATGTTCAAGTTGTTATTCCTTTAAGTATGATGTGTCAAGTTCCGTTATCGAAAAATGTTTTCAGCAAAGTCGGCAGATCTTATTTCATTGAAAAAAGAAATTGGAATAATCGATTCCAAGTTGACNGGCGAAAGGGCCGTGGTAATTGTGTTACTTTAACGTTTGATGTGATCTTAAAAACAGTCGTTTTTGCCGCTTCCTCTTCTTTAAAAAATTTTAACTCACGTTAGTGGGCTAAAATTAAATGTTTAAAAGCCTCGAGATATATATATATATGGATACAAGTGTGTTTCAAGCGAACATGATTTCGCCAAATTTAATACAAAATTGGTTACTCTAAAAATTGTTTTTGTTGCAGCGGATCTGTGGACAATCTTATGATTTGGCCCCGAAAATTGACAGCTGATGAAGTAGGCAACATAATAAACCGTTGCCAATGCCCACCTGACCATGTAATGGCTATGACTTTGGAAAATGTGGAGTTTTGGGGCAATGCGACCTACGAGGAACAGTCCGTGTGTCCGACAATGTAGAAGTCACACTCTAAGTGTATAATTCGTTGCATGCTGTCTCTGTTTTCTTTTTATGCCATATATCCTGCATCTTTAAAATAAAGGTCACGCTTTTATAAAATCTAGTAAAGCAACGCGTACACGTGCACACAAACAAAACCTTGTAAACAAAGACTGTGCAAGAAAAAGTCAGCCTCCAAATACACAAAACTATTTGTAACTGAAAGTTAAGTTTATTTCGCTTGGTTAAAAATCCTTTCTGCACAATAGCTAGAGCTAAAACAATTACCAAGCCGAAGATACCTCTGCAATGTTCAGCACAGGCAATGAAAATCGCTTACAGTCTGTTTGTATCTGTCATTGAGCGAACAAGGATGGTTTCTGTCACCACTACGTCACTTAGATTTCATTGGAATAAAACATTGTTGGTCAGGAAATAATACGAGACGAATTTGCACTAACTACTTTTACTCTATTATTTTGAGGACATGCACGGGGTTCGAAGCCGGAACGCTCTCTAGAACAAATTACCATCACGTTTTTTCGTGCTGAGAAAATTCAAAAAACCCTTTCCGTACCTGACTGCACAAAACATTACACAAACAAAACAATGCTGTTACACGCCTAAGCGTCCGAGTGGTTAGCGTGACGGCTTTTTGCTCGCAAGGTTGTGGATTCTATTCCTGTCTTGGTCACTTGTGTTCCTCTGGGCAAGAAAGGTATGTTGCATAAGCGACATTGCTCCAACCCAGTGGACCTCATGTTTATGAAAAAAAATCAAAGAAAAATGGATCCAACCGAACCGCAATGAGACAAGGAGCTTTTAGTGGGACACCATTGTAAACACACTGAAGGGAATTAGAACCAACAACCTTTTGACAATAAGAAGGCTTGGCCATTTTGGTTGGGCCAAACACTTCATTTATCCTCCAAATCACAAATATTCACTCATAGTGCTTTGTGTACCAGTGGTACATTTTTAACAAACCAGAGAAAAACAGGGGTAAAATTGATTTGTCATGTGTTTTGACAACTTATCAAGTCGTTTTCTTGAAGTTATGCTTTGCCATCAACGCTGAAATAGATGAGGAAATTTCCCCGGCTGATTTATTTTGTCCATAGTATTCACAGAAGTCTCCATCTGGACCAAGCAAATACATAATCACAGTATGATCAACCAAGTAGTCACTATCTTCATCCATTGGGCCTTGTGAATAGTACACACGAAATGCTCTGGATGCATTGTCCACCTGTTCTCTGTTGCCAGTTAATCCAATCAGCTCAGGGTGAAAGTCCTGAAAGCAGTATTTTTTTAGCATCAAAGGTTTTCAATCCAAACTATTATTTTAACTAAAAGGGTGACTTCCACCACATTGTAAGTCCACACACACTATAATTAAATCTAAAAGGGATATATATTCACTTTTCTATTTTGCATTGGGTCCCATGGATACTTACGCTTCTGCAGTAAGAAATGCATGGTTTCCCACACATGCAAAGTTGTTAATTATGCATATTTTCCAGATACATGTCAAAACTGTTTGTTAGAAACCAATGCAACACATTGGTATGCTTAAACTGTCTAAATTCCATGTAATTCTGATAATGTTTAACATTTTGACCCATTTTAGAGGGCGAGCAGGGTAACCACTGGGGCTAATGGGATAACTGGGGACACTGCCTTGACCATATCTACCAGCTGTGAAAGTTTTATCCAAATTTATCAAACATTTCACACCGAAAGTGTGTGCACGTAGTTAATGTGAAGTAAAGGTTTGTGTCTGTCATGGACTATGGAACATTACACTAATCACATTTACCAGCAGATATGCTGGTTTTTCGAAAGATAATGGCATTCCTCCTCAGCCTGTCTTTTATCCAACATGGTTAGCAGTTTAGCACACAGCGTACAGCTTTAAATTAAATCCATTGTTTTCTTGGCAGATTCGTTCACAAAAACCTGATGAAGCCTAAATATGACAATTTCTGGATTGGGTTGACTGAAATTAAAGATGAAGGAAGATGGCAGTATGTGGATGGGGTGGCGGCCACTACATCGAATGCTGTATTTGGGACTGATCAACCGAACAACCTCCATGGAAATCAGCACTGCGGCGATGTGGTTCTAGCTTGGAATTTCACAATCAACGATGATAAGTGTGAAGCTGCCAACCCATCGATCTGCGAGCGCCGATAGTCACCATTTGCTGGCGAAATAACATAAAAGAACATACTTAAAGTTGAAAAATTAAACAAATTACGGATTGCGACGTTTATCTTCCACTTGACTTCATAGGTGTAAATATTGAGCATCAGGGGTTTAGCGATATTGATTTTTTGTTTCAACACTAAACAAGTAAAGGTTTTAAAAAACTGTCAGGTTAAAAGTTGCCTAAATATCACAATCTCTGGGTTGGGTTAACTAACATCAAGATGAAGGAAGTTGGCAGTATGTGGATGGAGTGGCGGCCACTACATCGAACGCTGTATTTGGGACTGATCAACCGAACAACCTTTCTGGAATTCAACACTGCGGCGAGGTGGTTCCATCTTTGAATTTCACAATCAACGATGAGGGATGCGAGATTACTAACCCATCGATTTGCGAGCGCCTATAAATCACCACTGGATGGCGGAATACCTTGTATGGAAGAACATACAACCAATCATAAAAAATCAGAAATTACGGTTGATTGTATATAGGCGACCTTTCATATTCCACGGAACTTTATGGGTATAGCACTTACTGAATGTACGTCATTAAGTAAGGGTTTCAAACACGAAAGCGGTACGATGTGGATGTCAACCAATTTTCCCTAGAAAATTCCCCTATAATTGCGGAAATTTCTTTTCATTTCAATGCCGCTGGTGTTATTTTGTAAACGCATCATGTTGGTTTGTGGTTATGTATATTTCGTTGTACGACCCCTAAGAATATCGAATTACTTTGCAGCTATTGCGCCATACTCCGAAGTTTGTACTTTAAAACAAAGTGCAGAAGTGCTCTACCAACGCCGTGTTTGTTTCGTTGTAGGTTTAAATTGTCAGTTGCCAGCGTTGGCATAATGGTTGTTGCAACGAATTGTTCTGTCTGAGAAACAAAAGCTTCAGGATATTGACACTGGACTGGTTGATCTCGGGTAACTGAATACTTATGTGAAGTAGATTGTAGGCCACAAAGGGTCGGGCACCCTTGACCTCGTGTAACACATTGCCTAATTCCTGCAGCGCCTATCACCTGTTGCTTGCACCCTTTGTATCGGGCTGCAGTTTATGGTTATAAAATGGCACCAGCTTTCTTCTTTTCATTTGCTGATGATGGCAAAAGTTAGCATAAAATTTATTGCAACAAATGTAGATTTTATTGATGCCTTTCGAGTCGCTTTGTACATATGTGTAATGACAATATAATATCAAATAAATATATCTGTTGTCAAGTCAACATAGCGATTAAATCGACCGAGCTTCAGTGGCTTGCGCTGCCTTTTTTTGCAGTGTCTCATGCATTCATACTTCTTGATCTTGAAATCTCCTGGCTCCTCATTACTTAATTAAGCCTTCTATTATCACATCATACGGGCCTAATGTTTTTCGAAACAAACGTTCTCCGGAATTTACATCAGAAATTATTGTTGAGAAAAGGTCGAAACGTGTCCAACAAAAACGAACTTTAATCCAAACGTATTTTTCTCACCTTGGGTGTCTGAACAGCCTTTAAGCAGGATTATCTGCTGATCAACAATCTTGCGACTATTCTTTGCGCAAAGTATACAATAGCCTAGCTGGTTATATATTGTCAGACAGGATGTTTTGCAATCTTTCCTGCACACCTCACACACAACCCGTGTCCTAAAAATCGGGTAGACACAGTATGTGACGCATGAAGTTTCGAAACTTGCCTTATTGGTCTGACAACTGCTGGCCATAAACCTACGAAGAATGTCAACACTGATCTAAAGTGGAATTACTTGAGTTGGTTTCACGTTCCGTTTTATGGGTGCGCGAAAAAGGGTGTCTCTCCCGAACACTAACACACTTGTTGTTATTCGATCATCGATGGATCTTTTCTTATTCAACCCAATTTAAATAACAGCCACAGAAAATAAACATTGTTGACGTGAAACGTTCAGCGCTGGAACGGTTGCATTTGGTAAATGTAAATGCAACACACAGGAAATGTCAATCAACGACAAAACACAATAACAAGAAAGCAATGTCGGGGCCAAGGATACAGCACAAGACAGACACGAGACGTATTCGTAACAGCAAGGATGAGCTTAAAAATGGACATTCACCAAAATGTGCGGCCCGCAAACTTGGAACCAAGAAACCAAGATTTGTCGCAACAAGCGTCGGGTAAAAATCTTTACATTTTTTGTTGACTAGTTTGGTGTGCTCGAATTGTCTAACATGTAAAATGTGGTAAACTGGGTGATAGTATCAGCCGCAGGTTGTCAATCAAGTTTGATCAAAAACATGTTATATGCTTACAAGTTTCCAGTGGCTGCATGCCGTACAGCATCTCTATTGTCGCTTTTACTGCTTTCCTACTGGAAAATCAACAGTTTATAGGTTATCGGATTTGTAATTTCAAAATTATTATTTTTTAAATGGTACGAAAAGAACAAATTTCGTGTCGATATTGCAACAGCATCATGTGAAGACCAACAGCAACGATGTGAAAATTCGCCCGAGAAAAGAATTGGACGTAAACTGTTCATTGGGATCGCGGTTCTGTTTGTCACTATGATATGTGGATTTGTAGGAATTTTTGTGATGGCAAGTTGTTGAATATTGTTTATTTCTAGTATGTTGATTAAACAATATCCACTTTTAAAAAGTTTCAGCTAACAAATGGTCAAACGACTCAACTGCAAACATACAACGGTAACTTTGCGACATTAACCAAACCTGTCAACCAAAAAAATACATTTGCACAAAAACTTTTCAGACATCGGAAAATGTACAAGTGGAACACACAATTGTCACCAACACGCAACTTGTACAAATACCTGGAACGGTTCCCAATGTTCTTGTAACGCAAACTACACAGGAGATGGAATACATTGTGGTAAGCTATAAGCCGAAGGGTTGCAATTTGTAACTCCGCATAATAATAAGTTCAACTACAATAGAAATGGTTGTGATGAATGTGCTTTTTGTGAAAAAAATAGACAGGAAGTATAAGACAATGCTATGTGAAAAAATATGTTTTACTAGTTTCATGTGCGTTTGACATATCGCTTGTTTTTTCAACATATAGCTTTTTGATTGCAAAAACTCGATTAAACTTCATGATAAAAAAGGAGGCTTTGTATGCTGTTTGCATCGTTTTTTTACGTGGGATTCTTAAATACGAATACGGATTTCATTTGACAGTTACCAACTACAACTGCATGCAAAATCCTGAACTATGTCAGCACAACGGAATCTGTTTAGACACAGAAGGCGATTTCGTTTGNTTTCAAATGTTCTTGCAACGCAAACTACACTGACGTCTTAAACCTTTAGGAGTCTTAAACCTAAAACTCTTTGTAAAAATAAAAAATTGTGTCACTTTTTTGATATCGAATGAGCAACTTGACCTGTGTTGTACCAAATGTGGATCGAACTAAGATCATGTTCAAGTTGTTATAAGTATGATGTGTAAGTCCCGTCAACGAAAAATGTTTTCAGCAAAGTCGGCAGATCTTATTTCATTGAAAAAAGAAATTGGAAAAATGTTGACTACTGTTGAGCAACGTCTAAGGAGTGGGAGCGTTGGTGAAAATAGTACGAAAAACGTTAAAATCGTGAGTGTTAATTTTTCCGATGTTTTAGCAGTGGCAAATCAGCTGAAGTTTAACATATTGGTCACCGGACCTTTTGGCCGCTTTGGCGATTTTAACTTTGTTCACCTTTTCGACAGGCTGCCAATTAAGTCGCTACCTTCTTCCGAGGAGAAATAAAAACACAGATTTTGTACGATATCGTCCCTACGTTCCGAGACTTTCCGCGGCAACAGTGTGCGCTTGGTTAAACGTCACAGACACATCTCNTTAAGTCGCTACCTTCTTCCGAGGAGAAATAAAAACACAGATTTTGTACGATATCGTCCCCACGTTCCGAGACTTTCCGCGGCAACAGTGTGCGCTTGGTTAAACGTCACAGACACATCTCATGACTATTCTATCGTCAGCTACGCGACGACTTCTTTTGACAACGAATTCTTGCTGTACTACAATGTCCAACCCTCAGCGCTTTCCGTTACAGTTGAAAATCAAAACGTCTACTTTGGTGTAAACATATCACAATCAACCATGGTAATAAAAACTTTGTTTACTTTTTGGTCGTAGGAGCAGCACATTGCTTTGAGGAAAGATGTGAAATCGATCATTTGTTAGACAAATGCTATCAATCATAACTTACAACATATAATTAGTGTAAAAACGATGTTTCGCAACCTGTTAAGGCCTCTATCATTATTAGTATTTTTCCTGCATTTCTCATTAAGCTTTTAAACTTTTTACTAGCTTGAATTTTTGGGTGATTATATGGTCAATTTTTTCCACATTAAAGCAGGACCGAATTAAGCCCACTGTTGGGTGGTTTAAGAACGGGTGATTTACATGATTGTCTTGAATAAAAAACAGGTAAAATGTAGTATAGTTTTATAGTTTTTACGGCAATAATCCATGTCAAATTTCTCTGTGGGTCAATGTTCGCTGCAAACAAACTTGTCAGGAAAAGTTAACGTCTAACAAAACATTAAAAATAATTTGATTAACAAGTTCTGTCGGAACCAAAAATAGCAATCGGCCAGTTCACGAAGATATGCGAATTCAATTTAAGACGACATTCATGTTTCTATAGTGGCAAACCCTACTATTGATGCGGTATAAAATGTATGTTTACTCCTAGAACCAATATATTAAACAAAAAGACAACACGTGATTTCGGTGTATTCTAGTTTTTCAGCTAGCAATTGGCCGCACCAAATCCCAGAACAAATTAGTTAAATCGAATTTGCACAACTTAAAACAAACCGCAGGGAATCTCCAACTTGATTTTCTACCATGATCCTAATTGAGGTTATATTGAGGTTGTTTCTCATGGCCTGGGTCTCACCTGTGCTTGTTTTCCCATAAAGTTAGCACAACAGTAGTTCAGTCGGCCATTTTTTAATTCGATTTTTCATGGCCGTGGGAATTTTAATGTAGTTTTGGCTAAAGCTCACAGTCGGTTCATTACAGTATGCAAGGTTTTTTCAAAATTGACAAAACAAATATTTCGCAGTACATGTGCTGTGCTGTACCGGCTTTATTATCTTCTTTTTATTCGCGGACGGCGAAGCATATCGCCTTGTGGTGTTTTTTTTTTTTTTTTCAATTTTCGATTTGGAGAATTGAAACTAAAGACTCGTTTAACCTATTCAATTTCAAAATGATACCTAGACGTACGATATTAGAACCTATAACCTTTTTTTAACACAGACATGTATAGCATGTACTCGATTTTGCAGGTAAACATTTACGTCTGCGGTTGGATAAACTTAAAACTTACATTTCATTTTCCGATTTCCAAAAAATTTACAAGCAAACATCGCGTACTTTTTGCTGCCTATTTGCCTTAGAAAGGTATTTTGAAAGTTATAAAAT
>QXVZ01026691.1:4617-20661 GCA_008931825.1 Phallusia fumigata
CGCTGTTTCAAATGTAACAGTCAAGTGATCATTCTCCTTTGAGTCTGATACAAAAAAGTGCCGATTCATGCCAGCACCGTCTGTATACAGTGACTCAGCAGAAGATTCATCAGTGCTCCTGAAACTTGTGCTGACCTGTAAAATTAAATACCTTCACCTTCATGGACAACTGTCAGGTGATGAAGCAAAAAATGTGTGTACCTGAGCAACTGGATTTTTGTGTGGATTCGAATGTGGTCCATGATTGGCAAATTTTCCATCTGTGATAGATTGAGTTTTGCCAGGATAAGATGACTTTTTGCCTGAAACACAAACAAAACGCCACTAAGTTTGCTGTAAAAAATGTGAAAATATTAAACAGGCACAATTCGACTTGCACAGTATAGGAGTTACAATCGTGATCCCAGAATAATTTTGTTAATACTATACATTATTTACCATGCAAAATGGATATTACATGGTTCACAAACAACAGGCCTAATCATGCACCATAAAACGTTATCAGGCTAGATCAAGGGTGGGCAAACTGCAGCAATCTTAGTTCCATGAAGCGATTGTTTTCATACCTACATGCTGGAACAGGCCAACATGAAATTGTGGTTTCATTTGACTCATTTTGGTCTGACAATCCCCAGCTTTCATTTCAGGGTGGCAGCTCACAATGTGTACATAATCATACATCAGCCAATCAACAGGCTTGTTGTTGTAAAATGTCATTAGATAGGATGTCCTAACAAAATGTACATGTTTAATGACCAACAGCACTCAGGAAGTGTTTACAGACTAAAATGTAAAATTGATAAATTTTGCAAATTGTCATTATATTAACATTACTTAAAGATTTGTCCATGCCTATGCCTGTTTTTAATGGTCTTTTGTGTTCTAAAAGACAACTTCAAATATGTTCAGCAAACAAAAATAATCATGTTTTTATTCAGTATACATTGTTTTCAATTTTTCGCAAATGTATTTTCAATATTTTTTCATCTTCTGAAACTTTGTGTGCACTTCCTAAAAAAGATCCTAAATGACACCAGCTCAAGTATTACACTGACAAAAATATTTTTAAATGAATGTCAGTTTGTTAAATAATCACAGAGATTGCACAGTTTGATGGAAGTTAGTTTTTACCACTTGGGAATAGTTGAGGACCGAAAGAGCTTCCCAATGGAATTAAATTTTGCCAGTGACAAATAAATATATTCATCTTTTTCTTTTTCTGCTGCAAACTCTTGCAGATAGCTGACATAGCTGTAGAAATAAAATGTCACACTTTAACTGTCAAGGTACTAGTTGAATTGAAAGATTTGTTGACATTCATGAATCTCACATCAAGTACATCCTTGACAGTTAACATGCTTTATGTAAATAACCACTGCACAGTTTTAGAGACTTGGCAAAACAAATAGAATATTTTCTGTCACACTTTAAGGCAGTTCGCTTTAGCTAGGAATTGCCAATAGCTTACAATATTATCTTTTTTACAGCACAAAACCAATTGTAAAAAAACAAAAATACGCTAAGACCATTTATGTGATACGCACACAATCAACTCACCCCTTTAAGGCAGTAATATCGTCTTCCAGCATGAGGTAGTATTTTGCCTTATTTCGACATACAAACATTAAGTAGGCGGCATCAACAACTTCTTTTGACCTCCACTTCACCCTGGCCTGTGGATCACCCAGGGTTTGGGGCAAAACATCAAACTCCGGATAGAAGTTGACAGGTGGGATGATGACCTGAAGCAGCCCGCTGTTGACCTCATATGGGAAGGTTTCATAGATTTTCCTGAAAAGATAATGCAGAAAACCTTTGCACAACTAAAAAAATATTTAATTGATCCATTTAAGGTTAACAGGAAATTATAAATCAATCATACCTACAACATCAAAAAAAGGTGAACAAAAAGGTTTGCTAATAATGAAATTCGTTCCTTTTTTAAAGCAGACAAACAATGGTAATCATCAATATACCCTGTTTAGGACTCATATTGACTGAGAAATACCAAGATAATTTATTCAGGGGTCTTTATAACTTTAAAGCTATGGCTAGAGGAAATTGCATGCTCACTGTACTTTGCATATACTGGGTGTCTCATATATTTTATTGGTTAAGGAGCAGGTTGTGCGTAATTTAGCAGGAAGGGGCGGAAGTAACGGCAATTTGTTATGAGGAATAACATGAAAAATTAATGCAATAACGATCTGAGGTCGACTGACCCATATTATATTAGACTTATTCATCACTAACATTGCAATGAGAGCAAACAAAAAAAAGGTAATGTAAAATATTTTTTTAAATGAACAACAATCAAATACTCAGAAAAATTGACAAACTGCAGAATATAGTTTGCACTACAGTGATACAAAATTTGTTGGCTAAATTAAAATTACTGGTTTGTAAGTATGCCAACTGTTACTCTGCATTTTACCCTTGATCGGATCTTAAAGTATTTCTACAGAAAATTATTAAAGGAGTTAAAGAGTGCTGCTTTCCATGTGCGCCAACTAACACCGACAGTCATTAAAGTAAATACCCTGTAAAAGAAATGTCCTACTTTATTTCTGCTGTTGTGTATTTAGTGTCAGTTTCAGCTAGGAACACAACAATTGATATGTTATCTTCATTTGCTGGATACATGTTGCTGAACAAACTTGATAAAGTGTTTACTAAGTAATCAACATCCGCTCTTTGCACAGATGGAATTCCAATAACGACAGATACTGGTTCAAATCGTCCCTTTCCAAGGATAAAACTAGGTGTAAAGTTTTTCTACAACAAAAAGTATTGAATTAGTGAGGTGTAAAATCAAATCAAAAACATAAAAAGGTCTGATTTATAGACATTTGGCCGAATCAGATGTTTGGCATCAATCCATAATAAAAGTTTTTTATTGCCATTTAAAACCAATTTTATTTGTGAATCAATGATTGTAGTGTAAAAATCATTCAAATTTAAAACTCCTTCACAACGATTTTCAATTACTTTACCAAATATACCATTTTGGGGGTCAGTGAGTGAAAAGAAAAAAGTTGCTAGTGCACAAATGTAGATGCCCCTGAGTTACTGTTTTTTGGTGAAAATCTATAAACTAACTGGTATTTGACAGAAAAAAACAAAGTGATAACAGATGTGTGGGGACCCATTAAGGTTAAGTTCATGAATACACTTACATGAAAAAAAAATGGTGCTTCATTCATGCTGTCATTGAGCACTGGATAAGAGGCAGAATTGGTGGTGTCGGTAAACTCATTGATCATGTGCCCTTGGGGTACAACATCCTGGTATTCTTTGCTGATCACCTGGGTAAAAAGTTTAAACATGGAAAAACACTAAATAGCAATTTTATGCGTGTTGGTAAAAACCTTTTGTTGAAATTGACTTGCTCTTGCTATGTTTTTCAACACTTGCGATATTTCTTGCCGCAAGATGGAGGAAATTTTCTTTGGTTTCACAGCTTCCCTTACATTGAATGCAACGTTCATGTTAATGACAAGTGATACAAGCGTCAGGCCACACAGTGCAAAAACCAACAACTGAAAAAGAGAAATACAATCTTACACCTAAATTTGTTATCTGCACCAAATTTCCAACTATGTTTTCATATTTTGTTCATTATGGGGAGCAATGTCTGAATGTAAAATATATGTCAATGTTCCACCAACAGTAAGCAGACTGCTTAATCATAATCATAGTTCCTTAAGAACATTTTTAGTTCGACTTTTCATGTTGGTGACTTCAATTCAGTTTATTATGTTTCTACAACTTGGGTAGGTTTACAGGCAACAATCTTGAGAGTACAAGGCGATGTAAATTTTGTAACAATAAAATAAAATCGTGTCAATTACACATTGTTTACAAGCACATCTTCACTAAACAAGACTGTGTGGGCTACAACTTAAGTGTGGTGGCAGTTGGCACTGCCAAAAATGTACACATGCAGATTTAAAACTTACCCGCAATTGGGAACTTGTAGTCATTGTTTATCACCAAACTTCTTCAAAAACTTTCACTTCTCCCCTCAGACCCCAAACAAGCATTTTTATTGGTTACAAACTCCTTGACGTCCCTTTTCCACCATTTTAATTCCACTACAAAAAACACTAACTGCCAAATACATATGCATGTTTTGCGATGTAATATTTTTGGACTATAGGCATTCTTTGTTTGTGTTTGTTTTACAAACATGTTGATTATCAACAGTTTCATCATTTGACTGTTTGTCATTGACAGTTGTGCAGATATATTTGTGTTGCAAACGATATCTAACTAACTTACTTTATAACTACCTATAGGCTAGCTAAGCTAAATACCTAGTATACATAACTAACTAAATTAATTCACCCAACCTGCACATAAAACTATTTCGCTACCTTTAATACAAGTTGCTACAGACGCAACTGCAACGTGATCGGTATTTGCAATGCCAGACTATTGTTGAGTGCTGATGTCTTTTCATGCTCGTAAAATGTTGTCACAAAATCAACCAGCCAACTTGTTCTCAATGTGCGAATAAGCAGAGTTCACAATATTAGGAAATCCAATGATCCAGTATTGCTGTCCAACAATCTATTCACAACATTTCCCTTTATCTGCTCTGTAACGACTAACAAGGCGCGCTAAGCACTATTCTCGTATCCGTAGTATTGTATTTCATGAATTCATACTTCATAAATACGCTTGAAACTACAGTTGCGGTAACGCCACATGACGAAAGCCGTTTTCAAAAGAAAGATTTCTTCCACTAGCGCTATTTAAAATTATTTGTTGTTCATTCAAGTAGTATACCAGCTGTGCAACGCTAAAACAACCATGAATTTAGTTTTGTTGCGCCATACGCTACAAAAAAGAAACAAACTTGTCAACAAATTTACAAAGCTGCAGGTTTACCACAAATCAATTTCTAGCTATGAAATGCGTCGTTTTGTCCGTGCTCTATAAACATCGTTTGTTTGTTTGTGTACAGGATACGCGACGAAATATGTTGGTTTGTCGCGGGAATGTGCCAGAATCGGTGATTGAAATGTGCATTACGATGTTAAAAAATGTCCAAAAAATGTGCCTTACGATGTTAAAAAATGTCTAAAAATTTAGGCATATTATGCAATTTTTACCCAAACAGCAATGGACATTTAAAAAAGCAAATCGATCTTTTTACGGGTCAGTACACTCATGCCGCAATAAAATCTTACGTGCGGTTTGTTTGCAATTGCATGCATTTCTTTACACAGTGTACTGTATACCACAACAGCTTAGTCAGCAGGCTTGCCCCCTGCTTGCCTCAGTTTCGGCCAATTTTCAAAAGGGTGTACTGACTGGACGTTTATTACGTTTAAGTTGGCCCCGGCTATTTTCCATTGCTATGACTATCACAGA
The DNA here is from genome assembly GCA_008931825.1 of Phallusia fumigata. NCBI lineage: Eukaryota > Metazoa > Chordata > Ascidiacea > Phlebobranchia > Ascidiidae > Phallusia > Phallusia fumigata. The sequence goes on from QXVZ01026691.1 coordinate 9,997, forward strand.
GTTGGTGAGGTGCCAAAAATATTTGCAGATAATCAAATTACGCCGTGAAGCAATAGTTATCCTTGGTCATGTTTAGAGGTTTAAAAAGACTGTTTTGTCACACAGGAAAACCACAAGTATAAATATAGTCTTTCAATGTAATTAATTTTGGAAATATTTAATTCGACTTGTTAATAGACTACAAGTGAACAGTCATGGCATTAATACCAGTAATGCCATTGTCCAAGTTAAAAAATGGATTGGAAGTTAGTAAAATTATCAATGGAATGTGGCAGGTGTCTGGGGCTCATGGTAACATCGAACCACAGCGTGCAGGTGAGGTAGGCAAATATTCCATATACAACAGTATATTTATGTTACGTTTGTATTTGTACTGAATTCATAGTTTGAAAGCAATTGCTTTTATTTTTTTAAAACCTGAAGGTTTATAATTTAAACGTTGAAAATATTTGTGTGAAATGCAATTTATTGCAATGTAAACATACTGTAACAAAAAATAACCATGTATTTCAGTTTTGGCGATGAATAACTATGCTGATGTAGGCTTTACAACTTTTGATATGGCTGATATATATGGTCCAGCTGAGGATATATTTGGAACATTTGTTAAGACGGTGAGAAACTGATTGGACAAAATTTGCAGCTGGAAAAGCTATTTTTAAAGTTAAGAATGGAGAAGTTGATATTTAATTTACCAATTAAAAACATAATTGCCAGGGCGCTTGTATTTAATGAAGACATCATATGGCACTAATAAGAAAATTGACTAAAACAAAGGTTTTCGAAAACATTAAAACAATTTGTTTTTTATCAGAGAGGTACTGATGTGGTTGGTATTCATGGTTTGACAAAGATGGTGCCTAGAGTGGGTGAGATGACAAGAGAAAAGGTTGAGGGGCTTGTTAACAAATCTATGCACAGAATGTCAGTAGAAAAGCTAGACTGCCTGCAATTTCACTGGTGGGATTATTCAGACAAGCGCTACTTGGATGCCATGAAGCATCTAAAGGATATACAAACTGAAGGAAAAATAAGTAGGTTTATGTGGCAATTTGTTGGTACTGCATTCCTATTTTGGGTTCATTGGGCTCCTGTCTAAGAATGCAAGAGCTGTACACTCTTAACAAATTTATAAATTAAAAAAATATTTTTCTCCAAAAAAAAAAATAATAATTCCTTTTTAGGTGTAATACTGGATACAAGATAAGAACCGGTAGCCCTGACAAACTAGTTTGCTTTGCAAAAATTTTGTGTCAGTAATTACTTCGAGTATTAACATTTTCCTTTGTTATTTTCAGAGGAATTATCACTGACAAATTTTAGTACAGAGGTCATGGATGAAATAGTTGGCAAGGGAATTTCAATTTCAACAAACCAAGTCCAATTTTCACTTGTGGACACTAGGCCACAGAAACGCATGTCAGAATTTTGTGAAAAGAACTCTATTAAGCTGTTTGCCTATGGAGTATTATGTAAGTTTTGCAAAATTAGGTGTAGAGTTTAAAACATTTCTCTAACATGTTAAACTGGCTTTAAAGTCATGTTACACAAAAATGTTTTTATAAATACCTTTTGAAAGTTTGCCACATACATGTAATTGCATTTTTTCACCAACCAGTTTGTATGTTTAACTGTTTTCAAATTTGCCTAGTTTGTTTTGCACAGGTGGAGGATTATTATCAGAAAAGTACCTCGGAGTCAAAGAACCAAAACCTCATGAGCTCTCAACAGCCTCCCTGAGCAAGTATAAGCATATCATCGACCTTTGGGGTGGCTGGGCCTTGTTTCAGGAACTTCTACAAGTTGTGCACACAATTGCAGAAGAGCACACAGTCAGTATAGCTAATGTGGCCACCCGGTATGTTCTAGATGAACCAACTGTCGCAAGTGTTATTATCGGATGTAGATTTGGGATCACTGACTCGGATCACACGGAAGATAACTTTCGGAGTATCAGCCAAACTTGGGGTCTTACTGAAAAGAATCGAGTAGCAATTAAGGTTGTGCAAAACAAATCTAATGACTTATTTTCCATACTTGGCGACTGTGGTGGTGAATATAGGTGAACTTGCTGAAAATCTAGCATATATTTACACTGCAATACTTGTGATTTGTAAAGTGCGGTATTTTCATGCAATAACAAAATATTTATGTTTTTTCTTATAGTATTACTCAAGATCATGTGCAAACAATTTAATATTATTTATTGAAATATTTTTTGTTCTCTCATGTTATGCTTTAAGATTACTATTAGGATACTATAGAATTTCACTCAAAATGTTGTACTAGGATGCCTCTAAAACTACAGGTCTGCTTGGTACTTTAAATACTGCAAGTTGTGCATTAAGATCTGGCAAAACTGGTAAATACTGCAGGATTTAACTGATAAAAACTTCTAAATGTCAGAGAATAATAATCCTGGCTTACAGTCAACTCAGAAATATTACATCTTCCAGATAAATAATGCAGGTTAAGGTAACAAATTAAAAAAGGGGAAATTTGGAAACATAAAGACCTGTGGTACCAAGCATATCCTCAACTTATTGTGACACCACTTGTGTATGTTTGGATAGTTGAACTTTTTGTTCTTTAAAAGTCAAGTATGTCTAATTGATTACAACTGGCTGCCTAAATATAAACAAGACACTGTGACAATTATATTTATTTTGTTAATTTGTGAATAACTGCATATTATCTATAATCAGCCGATTTGTCATTGGTAATATATGTATTTTTATTTAAACTTTTGCATGTGTAGATATATTACAATCCTATATTACAATGTTCTACTGAGTTCTATGCACTTATGGAATAGCCACTGTAAAACTGGTCATAAGGCAGAAACAAACAAAATCCTTAGGTTTTGGAACAAACTACATTTCTAGACACACCAAGTGTAATAAATAAATTACCCATAAAACAGGTTCAGTTTAACCTGCAAGTCAAAAACTTATTTGATGGGCAACACAGTACTAGTTGGAACATAAAGCCATTAGTGACACAGCCATATAAAAAGCACTGAAACTTAAAAACACATGTAAATTTACCATGTAGCATAAAAACAAAACTTTTCACCTGTTCCACATTAATAATCCACTTTGTGTAACATTAATCAAATCATTCCACCACTATTAGCATACGCCAATTTTCAACAAAACTTTGTAGCCGGAACAGAGATCGTGAATTTGATGCCATGCACAAATGATTACCCTTTACCACACCACACTGGCCTTAACTGAAGCAATTTGTTGTTCACATTTTGCCATCTTCAGCCCTTAATTACAGCGATAGGGCGAAGCTTGATTGCCTTTTTACTAATCCCTGCATCATGGCATGTATTTACAACTTCCGTGACATCTTTGTAAGATTCAGGAGCCTAGAAAAGAAATTCAGACATTTGTGAGCAGTGGTTTAGGTTCGAGTTCAGATCCGGAGTAACTGAAACATTTACTGCTCATAACTAGTGTACAGGGTTAGAACTGGTTTGGCACATAAACTGACTTGACTCCCTGGTTGTGATCTTAATGGGTTAACAAAAATCATACCAAAAGAAACATGACACCATTAAATTTGGTTTGGTTCTACAATTGAGAAAAAAGTGTGATATGAATAACATATTGGTATTTCTAGTGTTGCAAGAGAATTAAGTACTTATTCAGTTTAAATTGATGCCCTTCCTTTGACATTTTAAGAACTTGTGTTCATCCTCTACTGAAATTGGTTTGACAATTTTGAATGATAAAAAACAGGTCCATACCTTGCTTGCTTATTTTGTGCCGGCTAAACATGAACAAAATTGTTTTTTATACATAGCCTTTAATGCTCTGTTTAGAACATTTCCAATTTCTTTCATTTACCTCTTCCATGACTAGTTTTGGAGAGGCAACCCTAATCGAAATTCCTTTTTCTGCCAGTTTGTCCAACACTTCTTGGTAATCAAGATTTCGCCTTGATTTGGCACGTGACAGAGCCCGACCCTGCAAGGCAAATGAAGTTAGACAAATTGACAAACTTTGTTTTGAACTTAACCCCCACCGCTCCGTGACATGTTGTTCCAAAAGTTGTGTCCATGCCATGCTGTGTTCCAGTCAACACATAGCTACAAGTCCCCATTGTCCCACCAATAAGCACTGGTTGCCCTGTTAACTTTTAACAGACAAAGGTTTTAAAACTTTTATCAGCAGAAAAGCACTTGGCAATATTTGTGCTAACCTAGGCATATGTATATTTTATAGCTCACACCAGTCAAATTCAATCTCAGCTTTTGTATCATGCTATCAGTTGCTTGGTCAACCTGACTTACAATCGGTTGGGTCACAAGCAAAATCACTTTTGAGCACAGTTTTTACCTGATAGTCAACAGGAATCAATGGGTGGTGTGGTGGGAAGGCCCGAGTAGAACCTTTACGATGCACAAGAAGTGTTTTCTGCTTCCCGTCTACCATATGCTCCTCAACCTTTGCAATGTTATGTGATACGTCGTATATCAGCTGCATGTCCAGATCATCTGGTGGGCAGTTGAAGACCTTTCCAAATGCCTGTAAATAGTTTACTTTGGTTACAAATGTGATAGTATTGCATTTAGAATGTAAACTTTGCCAATTTAAAATGGAAAGATCCCACTAACATTTATACCTCGAGAAAAGTACTATTCTCTAGTGCAGCTTAAGTGTATCTCTTTACTGGATACAAAAAAATTCTCATTGAAGGACTAAATGTTCCCCTTTACAAAGGCTGTTGTTGTCGAAATAAATAGTATTGAAAACTAAAAGCAATTGAGAGCTAAATGACATATTCGTTTTGCCAAAAAAATTGTTTGCCTACCTGTCTTGTGAGAAATGTCATAGAGCTTCTATTGACCCATGCATAGTTTCCAGCAGCAAACATCCCTTTCAAATAGTCCTGGCCCTCTGCAGACTTAATATGAGCACATGCCAGTTGTCGATCATTCACAATAATTTTATCACGGGTCATGGCTTTCTCCATGGCAACCAGAGCATCTACAAAAAAATGTTATTAAATTCATGATAGCAACCACATTTTCCTTTAACTCAACTAAGAGTTTAACTCAACTTTAAAAAATCAAAACAGAAGTTAAAACAGTTAAAAAAAATTGGGGAAAGATGGAACATATATTAAATCTCAGTGCTAAAGGGTCATCAATCTTATATTTCTAGTTGCGATACATGTACATAAACCTTACCTGTTGCCACTTGATGGCCAAGTCCTCGACTTCCACAGTGCACCATAACACAGACTTGACCTTTATGGTCAATTCCCATCTTGTTTGCAGCGTGTTTATCGAATATTTCATCAACTACCTGTATCTCAGCATAATGATTGCCCGCACCCAAAGTTCCAAGCTAAATCACAAGACAGTCTGGTAAACACAATGCAGTGGAAAGCGTTTGGTAATAGAGGCTTTTATATTTGGATCTGTGTTCTCAAATACATTTCAAGTGGTTCTACCAGTGGCAACAGTAGCTTTACAAAACAAATCTCTTTTCTATGTAGTGCTTCACTGCAGAGGTAACAATTTTGGGCAAACCATATTTCACAAATGTTATTGTATATATTTGACAAGCCTTACAAAACAACTAAACAAGTCTCTTTTTAATGCAGTGCTTCATTGCAATGGTAAACTTTTTTAAGTTAACTATATTTGACAAACTTTACTGAATCTGACCTGTGGAAGACCCCTTTTCTTTGCTTTAGCAGATACTTTGGCAGGATCAGCTTGCAACAGTCTCCCATACTCCTCACAGTGTTCCTTGTCCTCTGCCCAGGCATATCCCTCCCGTAACGACCAGTCCACACCCATTTCCAGGGCTTCATTAAGATCCCTTCACAAAAAGTCACAGTAAAACAGAGCCAATATTGGAGGTTCAAAAACATTGCAGTAATATACAGTTTTTTAGTTTGGTCGAAGTTTTTTTATTTTATACAAACTCACTTTGCTTGCATTGGAATGACTCCCTTGGACCCCACTCCCACTGGAATATGGTCAAACAGAGACTGACAGAGTTGCTCTTTTACTGGTGTAACATCCGTCTCGTCCAAGTTCGTTCTAATCAGTCTTACCCCACAGTTGATGTCAAAACCTGTACATGGTACAATGTTGTACTAGTGTTTAGCTGCACAAGCACATTTTGTAACTATTTGTTGATTTTGCATTGTTTTGTTTATGTCTATGTTACAAAACCTAAATTGGGTACAATAAAACGCTGATATAATAGGGTTTTACATACCCACACCCCCCGGTGACACTATAGACTCTGGGTCATCCATGTCAAAAGCAGCCATGTTCCCAATTGCAAAGCCATAACCCGAGTGAACATCTGGAAGACCAATTGAGTTCTGAAAGAGGTTATTTAAAATATAACAATGGTGACTGGACACAAATGGAAAAGGTCAAAATATTCAGAAGTTTTAAATATAAATTTAGCTTGAAGCTATTAAAGACATCATGTAAATTGGTAATTACACAACATAGTTTACTTACCTTTACAATTCCAGGCAATGCTGCTACATTTGCGATTTGCTTTACACCTGGAAGAAAACCACCAATACCACCACGACAAGAGTTTCTCAGTTCTTCCAACATCAACTTTTCTAGATGTCTGTTCACATAAAATGCCCCTTCCACCTAAAGGTGCATTTACAAACGACAGGTTTGCTGAACCCCATAATCGATACATTAGTACAGTGACTCAATAATGATGTAAACTTTATACAGTTCGTTTTAATAGAAAAAGGGACCTTTTAATTTACAACAGGATTACTTTGTTTTGCAAACCTGCATGTTGGGCACAAAACCCTTCTTGATCGTCCAACAGTAGTCATTCTTTCTCTCCAAGAACTGCAGCTCTTCATCAAAGGAGCGACCCATTTTGTTGGATTGAGGGCTGCTCAGCCCTCTCCAACTAAACTAATCTAATACTTTAATTCAACCTGCAAACATTATGACATTGGTTATAAGTTTCCAGCAGCCACATATTGCCATGTTGTCTCGTGTTTCAACTTTTTTTGCACTAAGACGTCACGTAACTGCACCGGTGTGAAAAGCAAATCGTATACACATCTGTTGCAGACTTGGAGTTAGTAGGCTACCTCTGAGTTTTACCGTCACATTTGTTGGGATGCTCATATTACGTGAAGTGACAAGCAATTCTTTCTATTGTAATTCCTTACGCCAGAATCGCCGTTTTTGCGCAACTGCGCTGCAAAACCTGGTAAATGACTTCAATTCTAAATTGTAAAGACGAAATCGTGGCGCAATAGTAAAGGCGTCACGCAACAGTGACACGCTTGTCAACAAATAAGTTTTTTTTACCGGGATATTTTTACGCCCGTACCTTGAATGCAGTTTGAAAATCTGTCAGCTTATTTGTAAAAAACGCTGGTCCTCTAAATAGTTTTGCCTCCTGCCCTATATTTTGTGGAATCGTTCGTTGTGGAAGCATTTTGGTGCGAAAAATGTAACAGCTTTTCTTTTTGTGTTCTAGTTTTAAGTTTATGTCACCTCCTGCAAATGGTTCTTGATAAATCCGGCTAAAAACACAACACTATCACAGTTTCTTTTTATCCCATCGTACATAAATAACCAACAAAGTATGTTTATACTGTATGCACTAATAAAAGCAACAAAAAAACGAATTTTAAAGACTAATAGCGAGCACAACATTCTTAAAGCGCACGTGTTGTCCACAAGTGCCTTAGATGGAACTGCAACCACCGTAAAACGGTTAGGAAATTGTAAGCCGCGGTAAAATTCACCACAAAACATTCACATCAAGAACGGCAACAATTTGTGCGTCCACAACAAGAATTTTTAACTTCCAATGATAGGTCAAATGGTAAAAAATAGGCCTTTAACGTTCAAAGTGGGCCCTTATAACCTGCCTTCAATGTCATGTTTTTTTTCGGATGTAAACAACGCCAAAATCACAGATTTCAATAGGTTAGAACGAGATGTAAAAATAACCCATACAACAAGCAGCTTAAACACTACATGTGATTTCGACCAATAAATTCGTCATTTTATTTTACGAAATAATAGTTACTTGGCACAAACGGCATTTTTGTGACCGTTGCAGGTATCTTCTTGTTCCGGACGTTCACTAAAACGGTCTTGCCCGCTTTGCTGTGCTTTCGCGCAACGTATGCCATCGCTATGTTGGCGGACAGAGTGGGTGAAGGGCAGCCGCTTGTAACCACACCAATTTTGGCGCCTTTTTCGTCTTCTATTTCGGCGCCGTCTGAAATTTAAATCTTTAGCTAACTTCGAAATTTAAGCAAATGTTGTTTCGGGATTCGAGCTCGGAACAATCTTGAGTTGGAAGCCCGAATAGTGTCTGTGTGTGGGTCGAGGACCTCAAACCCTTTCTTCTTCAGCATTATGGATTGAGGAATACATGGTACTTTGGAGGGTGCGACATAATTATAGTCTATTATTTGTGACGGAAATAAAAGAGGCAAAATAGGCAATTCCTCACGTCCATAACGGAGAAAATGGGTGGTTTTGGAAAAAGGCTATTTATTTGCGCTTCGACCGCACAGTGACGATATTTTATCTTATTCCACATGTGTTACCTGTTGTTGATATGAACGCTTTATGTACCTTGGACTGCACTAAAAATTGCAATCATTGTCGCTAAATGATAAATATTATACTGTAAAATACAACACATATTCCGCTTTGTTTAAAGGGCACCAAAGTCGTTCACGGTAAAAGTTACATTGGAATGAGACGATGCCAAATGTATATGTATAGTTTTAAACACAATAACAGTGAATGACTTTGGTGGCTGTAAAACAAAGTAGTTATGTTTCAAGTAGCCCTATAGTTTTCACTTACCATTACGAAAAGATACAGAAATTTATACTCGAACTAGGTGACTTAAAAAAGAGAAAAAAAACAGAGTGAAAACAATATGCGTCCCTATTATGAAAGGGGGACGTTAATGTACCCACGTCGTGCAATCGATGCGGACATTGTAAGTCCGACTCTTCGTCTATCAGGCTTGTCTTTGATTTGCTTGAGGATAATTTCTGCACCCGGAAAGTTGGCTTCGGTCCTTCTGCGCTTACCTTTGAAACAAATGTCAAAATGTGAAAACTCGTACGCATCATGAAATCGTTCTGTAGGATCACCCAACTCATTGCCTTGCGCCTAACGACTCAACAGGTCGTGTATGATAAGAACAATAAAACAAAAACCGTTCACACTTGTGTTTGTAGGATATAGCCATTTCGCCTAACAGCATCTTCAGTAACCTTTAAGATATTGCACATGCGGTTTAGCCAAATAAATATGTACATATGTCATAAATGATAACAACACCATGCCTAACGATTATGGGCATATAATTTTAGTTAAACATATTCATTACTTTGTTACGTCACGTTTTGTTTTGATGGACAGCGTTCCAAGAATGATCAGTGTTATTAAAGTCTATGATCTCGTTAAGCTGCTGTTCCTCGGCGTTTAACGTTATATAATGTATCGTATTAAATTACGCTTCCGGACTCAAAACGTGGCAAGTTTGGCAACATGTTGCATTAACGCAGCAGAAAAACAGAAAATGGCTGTAAAAATACCACGGTTGAGAATACCCCAAGATACAAAATAACTGTTTTTTCAATTTAATGCGGCAAGGCGATCAGGCACATCTTAGAAAGATAGGAATTTCGCTGCGAAAAACGATCGTTAAAAGTAAATTTATGCTTAGCACGGTGGAAGCTTTAGAAGCACTAAAAAGAGTCTGCTCAGTACTACCTGTTCGCTCGCTGCTATAGTACATATATGTGGCATCAGTGTTGCAACATGTTTAAAGTTAAAGCATGTTGGAATCCATACCATAATTTTTAAAAAGGATAATACTGTAATATTTTACAATATTTAATTTGTCAAAATAGAACTGAAATGGGCTATAGAAATATATCCGTTAGTGGGGAAGAAACTCATCGAAAACGTATAAAAGGCTATTTCACTTTGAAAGTAACGTACAAAGCGCAACAAAACAAATGCGCTTTCTAATGTATACCCAAGTTGTCAGAGCGCTTTTAGTGCAATAGGCCTTAAAACAGGTTAAAGTGCACATCCTGCATTTATATCACACACTTTGATGTGTACCTATGCACCAGGTCAGTGAAGCTTCCACGGGAGTTGTAGTTTCGTCAATATCGTTTCCATACAAACACAACCCAGCTTCCAACCGCAAACTGTCCCTGGCTCCCAGTCCTGCAAGCTTGACTTTGGGATTTTCCAACAGAGCTTCTGCCATTTCAACAGTTTTTTCTTTTGGAATTGATATCTGTAAAATCAATTTTTTTACACATAGACTTGTGAGTTCGCTTTATGTTCCTAAGGGGCTGGAAAATGTGTTAAGCATTGTTTTATGTAGATCATTGCTAAAAAAGGTCGGCAAGTGGTGGATTTAAATTTACCCTTCAGCATTCCTGCAAAGCAAGGCATAGGCTAAAGACATCTAGCTTAAAAACATTTGTTTGTTTATTTGTTCAGTCAGTTTATACCTATTCTTCGCAAGCAGGGCAAGCTGGAATGTGTTACACATTTTATGGGTAAACCATCGTACTACCGGTCTCGTTGCAGTTTTGTCTGATAATTTTGTGTTGAATTTTTTTGATTTTAAAGTTGTTGAA
>QXVZ01026696.1:2063-15282 GCA_008931825.1 Phallusia fumigata
TTTGGGGGGGGGGGGGGGGGGGGGTGAACCAATGGGTGAATTGGGGTAAAAAATGGGTGAATTGGGTTGACAGTGCACAACTTTAGATACACATCTATCACGTGTGAAAATTTGAGAAAATTTGGACGACTCCTTCATGACTAAAACGTGGGAACAGGGGGGCGTTAGACAGAAAAAAAGAAAAAAAGAAAACAAGAAAAAAAAAGAAACCANAAGGGGGGGGGGGGCCCTTCGTGGAAGGGGACCCATAATAATGAGGGAGACAAAGGGTCTCCTTGTCGCACGCCTCTTTCGACTTTAAATGGGGCTGATAAAAAGCTGTTGTTAACTATCACCGATGAAGGGTTTTCATAGAAACATTTTACATACTTCACAGTTGTTGGACCGAAACCGAAGGCTTCCAACGCTGAAAACATAAAGTCCCAACTTAGAGTATCGAACGCTTTGAATATATCCAGGGACAAGATTGCACCTGGAATATTTTGGTGGTCGGCGCTATCGAAAATGTTGAACAAAAGTCCAATGTTGCTTCCTATAATGTATCGGTTTGGCGAGAAGCCATTTTGATCGGGGGAGATAATCTCATTTAAAACCGCTCGTAATCGATTGTTTACAACTTTAGAGGCGATATAATCAACATTTAAAACTGTAATGGCTCTATAACTGCCTGGCTGGAGAAGGTCCTTGTTGGCTTAGGTAAAAGAGTTATTACGGCTTTGGATTGGGAAGGGGACAAACTACCAGTTGCTATCGAGTGGTTACTTTCCGCCATGTAAAGATTTTTAAGGTTTTCCCAGAAAGTGAAATAAAACTCAGCTGGAAAGCCATCGAGTCCCGGGGACTTGTTTTTACTCATGCCGCGCAGAGCATTTAAAAACTCTGCCTCTTGTATTTCTGTTTCTAATTTTCTCAGAGAGTCCCCATGAATTTGGGGAAGTTTTAACGCTGCTAGTTTGGATGTGTTAATGGTTTTATTTTGGACTTTTTCGTTCTGTCTATACAATTGTTTGTAAAGTTGCGCCAAACTATCTAAGATTTTTTCCTGATCTGTCAAGGTTTCGGTTCCGGACGTTAAACGATTAATACTTTTTTCTTTATGTCGCTTTTCCAAATTCAAAACATATTTTGTATGTTTTGTACCCTCTTTAGCCCAGCAAGCCCGGCTGCGCGTAATGGCGCTTTTTGTCTGTCGCATTAACGGTCTAATTCGTTTTGGAGTACGAACAGTTTGTCGTGCAATTGGTCTCGTTTCTCGCCCGTCGTGTTTAAGATACTGTTTTTAGTCGTGACAATGTCTTTTTCTATTTTGTTTAGCTCAGCTCCATTTATACGTTTTTGTTTTGAGGCGTAACGGATTGTTTCCCACGAATCACCGTCTTTAATGCGTCCCATCTGATATAGGGATTGGTAACAAACTTGGGACTTTCTGTCTTATAACAGTTAATAACCGTTTTTATCTTTTCCATGTATTTAACATCTGTCAGGAAACTTGTGTTTAGTTTCCAGTAACCCCTTTCGCGTTGCAAAGGGTTAACGGCAATATCGAGAGTTAACATGCTGTGGTCGGACATAGTACCAGGCAATATGTCGACATGTTTTACATTTTGGACTAGATCGTCTCCAATTAGGTAGAAGTCAATGCGAGAGGCTGTTGGGGGAGTTTTTTGCACCCTTGAGTATTTTCTTGAATTTGGGTATTTGTATCGAAAGATATCTGTGAGTTTAAAATGGTGCACATTACGCTGTAGGACTGCTTTCGCTTTTTGGTTACTATGGATGGATTTTCCGCTTTTATCCAGCTTGGTATTTATGACTGGATTAAAATCCCCTTCCATTATAATAGACGCAGTGAAAAATCCGTTAATGGTGGCAAATACATTTTCAAAAAAGCCAGGATCTTCTTTATTTGCGTAAATATTTACAAACACAATTCGCTTGGAATTGATTGTTGCTTCTATCATTATAAATCGTCGGGGTCTCGGTATATATCTGTAAAAGAATAAGAGATGTTTTTTTGCGAAGAGAATCGCGACTCCACGACAATTTGTGGTGCCGTGCGCCCAATACGTCTCTCCGCTCCATTCCATTCCCCACAATTTTTCATTTTTCTCGCATCCGTCTGTTTCTTGCAAAAATGCTACATGACATTTTTTACGATGTAAATATTTAAACACAGTTTTTCTCTACATATGTACGGTTAGACCACGAACATTATTGCAAAAAAATTTTTGATCCATTAATTAATTTAAAACATATATCATTTACACACTTCTACGCCAATATCTAGTTCCCATTCATATTCCATGACACAGTCACGTCGGAAGGATTGACTTGGACTAATAAGCTGGGAAAAATTATTCCCCAGCTGCAGTTAATAAGTTTGCACGTGTAGTCTTTGTCGGTACATTTTTTACACGTAGTAGTTTTCGGCAATGAGTTAATGGTATTACATACACACATTATTGAATATTTTTGGCATAGAACGCACTCGAATAGGTTACCTTCAAGTTTGAATTCCGGTTGAAAGTCCCTGCAACACGGCATCCATGGCATTGGATTACTGCAACGTGGACATTCACAGCTTCTAACCTTTACGTTGACGAGAAACAACTCGTCAGCGCAGCATTCAACTGCAACCAAAAACGTTTTGGAACAGCTCCAGCATAAAAATGTCTCAGACTGGGTTGTAAGATGTGCCTCTGCTTGACACCCTGGACAGACCAGAGATATTGCCTTTTCGCAAAGGCTTTTACTTTGGGGAAGATCTTCTGGGCTTTTTTCTGATCTTTTTCTTGAAACATGGTTGGCCTCTGGCGTACTCGACATAATGATTTCAATAGCCAACAGTGCGCTGAGGATTCGAACTCCTTGGTCATCGACATCTAGGTCAAGCTTTTTTACTGGGCTGTTTGAAACAGGCGCCGAATCCTCGGGGCGCGTCGGGGAAGTGTTATGAGTGCTGACACGCCGTCCAGTTCCCTGTTGTTTTACATCTGATGGCTTTGTTAGAACCGGAAAATCATCCATTCGCTTAGGACATACAACTTGTTTATGACCTTCTTTTCCACAGTATTTACAAGTGAAGGCTTGACCGTTAGACGTCACGAAAATATTCAGATTCCAATTCTTATATAACTTGTTATCGGTTTTTCTTCAATATCCTTTGAATATATCATTAAAATTCGCATGTCGGTTAACAATCCTTCTCTTCCTTTTCTATGGGTTAATTTAACAGCAGTTCCGTACTTTTCTGATAGGTCCTGGGCTAAAATTTCGTTCGGGAACGTAACAGGCACCCATCCAATCGCGACATTAATTTTGTCGCTTTCATAAAGCTTAACATACTACCTTCTCATAATGATTCAATTTGAAATGAAGTTCCAACACATTTTCGCGATTGGTGCAGGTGATATCGACACTGTTACCTCTCAATTCAGCAATTCCAATCACCTTTTTCATGGAGAAATCCACATCTTTTAGTATTTCAATTGCATCATCACGCTTGCAAGATTTGCCTGTCTTAAATCTTAGACGACTAGGTCTTTTAAAGCCTATCGCTGTTTTATTGAGCGCCTGTGCTGTAACTAGTTTTGCTAGCCATTTTTTCGCGCGCGCGCAACACGTGAAATGAGATAACTTGTCTTATTTTTAATTTCTTTTTGTTTTTTTATTTCAAATAGTTAAGACAAGGAAAAAGGCAAGTGTTATATGTATGTGTTACCACGTTTTTTTGGACGGCATTGGAATAGTCGGAGGTCTTCATTATGTGGAGAGCGTTTATAAATCTTTTCAGAGTCGGAGCACATTGTGCGTACTTAGATTGATATATAACATATCGAGCACACAACAAAATACAATTCAGAAGGGGTGCGGTAGAACTATTGGTATTAGTTGCGAACAAACATAAAAGACAATTCGGTCTGACATTTTAGTTAGGGTTGCCAACTCTGTTAGGCTACAATAAAGGACATAAAAACATAATTGATATTCTATCACATATCGAAAACACACTTTCAATTAATATTTCAATCTGATGATGACATAAAAGATTGCCACTGCTATGACATGTTTTCTCACATAGATTTCTTTCATAACAATTTACGGCTCGATTTTGTAAAGGCCGTCATCACTATTTTGTTGAATAATATGCTACATTTGTTTTGATTCTTCGAGTCTCAGTTCAAAANCCCCCCCCCCCCCCCCCCCCCCCCCCCCCCCCCCCCCCCCCCCCCCCCCCCCCCCCCCCCCCCCCCCCCCCCCCCCCCCCCCCCCCCCCCCCCCCCCCCCCCCCCCCCCCCCCCCCCCCCCCCCCCCCCCCCCCCCCCCCCCCCCCCCCCCCCCCCCCCCCCCCCCCCCCCCCCCCCCCCTAAAGGACAAGGACCCCCCCCCCCCCCCCCCCCCCCCCCCCCCGAAATAAAGGACGGTTGGCAACCCTAATTTTAGTTGAAATTCAGAAGTGACTTGTTCCCAATATGTAGCAACGACATTACACGCTAGGGTTGCCAACTCTGCTACGCTTCAATAAAGGATACAAAATCTTAGTTATCGTGTCGAAGGCACCTTTTCAATTATTATTTCGTTCTGATAACAAAATGGAAACTGGCTTTACAAGTAAGCTGTTTCACATAGATTTTCTTTGTAACAAATCGCAACTAAATTTTGCAAAGGACCTTATCACCACTTTGTATAATACACCGTATTTGTTTTGTTTTTTTGTGAGTCTCTGTTCAGAAATTGAACTATAGTTGGTATACCATCAAAACGATTTTAAAATAAAGGACAAATAGTGGTATTTCAAATCTCAATAAAGGACAAGGACAAATAAAGCTGAATAAAGGATTGTCCTTTGAAATAAAGGACGGTTGGCAACCCTATTACACGCATAAACAAATGATACAAAGTTTCGGGGGTATCTCCGCAGAAAACATTAAGTTTAAAGGTTACTTTTCCTAATGTGTACAGCTTATCGTTAGTAATGATGGCTCTTAAGTTAAATTTTATTTGGAAAGCTCTTAATTTGGTTTCTACTGTACACGTATAGTTGTTCTTGTAAATAACCCCCAGTTTGGTTTTTAGTCCCAGTTTCGAAATCATTTTCCCAATTTTTTTGCTGTTTTAGTGGTGGCTCTGTGGTAAACTCTTCAATATATTGATAGGTTTGCTTTGCTGTTGTCATCCCTTTTATAAATCCATTTTGATCTTGGCTAACACGGTGATGTAGGTTGCTCTTTATACGACTGTTTAGAACTTTTGACATTATTTTGTAATCAGCGTTTAACAGGGTTATGGGCCCGGCGCTTGGCTGGGCTGAAGGGGCCTGTATGCTCGGTATAATTCCACGCATCACAAAAAACATCCTTTAGATCATTCCAAAATGTTTGGTAGAATTCAACGGGCAAACCGTCCAGGCCTGGTGATTTGTTTTTAGGCATAGGGTTGAGGGTCGCGAAAAAACTCTCTTTCGGTAATGGGTAACTCGCTTTCTTTTAATTGTGACAAATTTAGCATAGGTAAGTTTAATTTCAAAAGACGTGAAGTTACTTCGTGCTGGGTATAGTCAGTTTTGGGCTGTTGATAAAGTTTTTGAAGAACATGTGACATCAACTAGGGTACCCTTCATATGGGCTATACCCACAATTTTTTTCAACGAAAAGTTCATTTCTCTCATTAAATTCCATAGCTACTCTTTTTTTAGTAGCTTGTTAGCTCTAAAGTTCAAACAATTTGGCCTTTTCAGCGCACTCACTGCGCTGTTAGCTGCCGCTTGCGCATAACTTGACTTATGGCTTATGCTCTACTCCACGAGCGCCAGACATCGAATGAAACTTGTCTTAGGACATGTCTAAAAGACGGGAATACGGGACGACGCAAATACGGGAAACAAGGTCTAAAAACATTGGGAGAGACAGGCGGGAGAGACAGAACTACGGGGCAGACGGGAAAAGTGCTAGATTAAAAGACGGGAGAGGCGGGAGACGGGACTGGGTGAAAGTTCACAGGCAGTTCTTAGCGAAAGGCGGGACGACGGAAGAGCGCATTTTTGACATGACTAAAAGACGGGACTGGGTAAAAGTTCACAGGCAGTTCTTAGCGAAAGGCGGGACGACGGAAGAGCGCATTTTCGACATGACTAAAAGACGGGACTGGGTGAAAGTTCACAGGCAGTTCTTAGCGAAAGACGGGGCGACGGAAGAGCGCATTTTCGACATGACTAAAAGGCGGGACTGGGTGAAAGTTCACAGGCAGTTCTTAGCGAAAAACAGGGCGACGGGAGAGTGCATATTGGACATGACTAGAAGGCGGGACTTGATGAAAGTTCACAAGCAGTTCTATGCGAAAGACGGGACGACGGAAGAGCGTATTTTTGACATGACTGAAAGGCGGGACTGGGTGAAAGTTCACAGGCAGTTCTATGCGAAAGAAGGGGCGACGGAAGAGCGCAAATTCGATCCAATAGATGAGAGAGCAAGACTGGTTTGACGTAATTGATCGACGTATCTATGTCAAACAATTGCTTTCCTTCTCAGCGTCAATTATGGTCGAGTGCAACTTTGCAAAAGTACGTACAATTGCGCGTGTAATGCTATGTAATATTTACGGTTCTGTTGTGCCTAAGCTGTAATGGACAATTATGCTTACCAGTTTTATAAGAAGAATTTCCCGCCACTACGGCTATTACATCATACACGCATTGTGACGCATTCGCTCCTCGTGCTTTATGGTTTCTCTTCTTTCAGAAAGTGCAGTTCATCTGGCAATTCCCACAGTTTGCTCGATCTATTTAAATGCGTGTTAAATTAATTACGTTTGTCCTAAGTTAATTTATGAAACAATCACTATTTTAAATTGTTAGATCGTGATTGTAAAATGAAGTGGATATTAAATACGACTGTCTTCATTCTGGCAGTTGATGAGAACATAAACGTTGAGTTAGCAAAAGGCTTCAATTCTACAAATGCTTTCTGAACAATAGTTTGTTTTATAGCATACCAATAACGCTAGTTTTTGAAAAAAAGGAGAAAGATCGTTCCGTTTACAATGGATCGAAAGAGTAATTATCAAGTAAAACGTAGTTCGCTTAACGTTTCTACTTCACTTATGTCGGTTGTGCGGGCCACATATTTCAATTTGGCCCGCGCGAGCCGCAGGATGAAAACACCTGTTTTAAACAGTGGGTTTAAACGTTTTTGTGCCCCGTCACAGATCAATCTATCGATATACAAAACTCCCCAACAATTGCTTTGATGCAAACGCGGTAATCCGTTTCGGTTCCAATAAATACTGTTTTGACATAGAAATAATCAATGCCACTTTTTACAAAATTTCCTAAAACAAAGTTCATTGCATTCGAAAAACAGTTTTTAAAGCCTCAGCAAGGTCAAAAATCACTGCCGGTCGATAGGTAAACAATAGATTACCCTGTGTTAAAGACCAACGGAGGTGGATATTTTTTTGTATTTCAATCATAGCACTTCGTTATCAAATTGTACTCTATTATTTTATCCAAAACACTGTGATACATGTTATTACGTCTGTTGAAAGTTGTACAGCATTTAAAGCGCAGTCAAGTCATAACACATCAACAACGCGCCCTTTCTTCTCCCCGGCCTTCAAATTGTCACCGCCTGTGAACTTTCACTAAGTCCCGCCTTTTAGTCATGTCGAATATGCACTCTCCCGTCGCCCCGCCTTTCGCATAGAACTGCCTGTGAACTTTCACCCAGTCCCGTCTTTTAGTCATGTCAAAAATGCGTTCTCCCGTCGCCCCGCCTTTCGCATAGAACTGCCTGTGAACTTTCACCCAGTCCCGTCTTTTAGTCATGTCAAAAATGCGCTCTTCCGTCGCCTCGCCTTTCACATAGAACTGCCTGTGAACTTTCACCCAGTCCCCCCCCCCCGTCATGTCGAATATGCGCTCTTCCGTCGTCCCGCCTTTCGCTAAGAACTGCCTGTGAACTTTCACCCAGTCCCGTCTTTTGTCTTTTAGTCTGGCACTTTTCCCGTCTGCCCCGTAGTTCCGTCTCTCCCGCCTTTTAGACCATGTTTCCCGTATTTGCGTCGTCCCGTATTCCCGTCTTTTAGACATGTCCAACTGCAAATTGTCCGTTGTTACTTCAGAAGTTCAGAGGTTCATACCATGTTTTTTACACTCTTTGCATAAACCTAATCACGAAGCAATCAGAAATATTTTTTCGGGATCCAGAGAATCCCGAAAATTTTTTTCCGGAAACGTGGTGTTAAGACTAGTTGAGGTGTTTTTGGCCATTTTCGATGAGTTGCTGAAAATAAAAAAAACAGCAAAAAAGTGTTTATTGTACCGAGGTAACAAAATGCGTAAATATGAGATGTTTTTCTTAGTTTTCTTGAGTCTTTGCTCTCAGGCCCTTGAAACCCAAGTTTCACAATTTAGCCATGAAATAGGGTCCAGTACTCCAATGTCTATGCAACAGCACTTTTCCAACTGTTGCTGTTGCAATGTGTAAATATTTACAATGATTAAATTTGTGAGTTTAATTTTTTTATTATCAGTAGTTAGTGCATGTATTTCAGAAGATTTATTTGCAAGTGCAACTGATACTAAAACAAAAATTATATGGAACAATCTGAACTATTTGGATCAGACAATAGCAGCAACGAAGATGAAACTATACACCAATTACACCTTGACACAAATAAAAGTAGTGGCTTAGATGATAATAATGACGATGAAAATATGGATATTGACCAAGATACATTAAAAAGCAATGCAACTGATTCATCAACATCTGACGATGAAAGCCACCTTGAAGAACTCAGCAATTCAGGGGAAAGTGATAAAGTTAATTTGGACAATGAGTCAAATCAAAACTTTGGTGATAGCACACCCCATGATGTTGAGAGTGAAGAAGAGCAAAATGTAAGCCAAGAAACTGTCGTTGATCCAGGTATGTCGTAAAAACATAAAACTACGCTTGCAAATGGAATACTAGTTTTGTTTTTTTGGAATACTAGTTAAATTTTCACACATCATAGATGTGTATCTGAAGTTGTGCACTGTCGGGTTTTTACCCCAATTCACCCATCGGTTCCCCCACCAGCCCCCAAATGTAAATTTTTCAAAAACGGCAATTTTTACCAAAGTAAGTTACCTAGAAGTTTTTTATTTTGATAGCTGGTACAATGCAATGTATTGTCATGTATTTTGCGACTTTTATTTGGATTCACCATTTTTTTTACCTTTTTAACCCCAAATATTTAGTTTTTTGTTTACATGCCCTTTACTTNCTGACACTATTGCTGGTGTTTCAGAACGTTATTTTTGCTCCCCTTAAAATTCGGTTTTGGCCAAATCGCAACAAATTATTCGGCCGAAACCAAATCTTCGCCAAATCGCCGATTCGGCGAATAAATTCGGCAAACCGACGCTTGGGTACATCACTAAATGCAACACAACAATCCTGTTGTAGCACCACTGTTTTGCATGGCTGCAAAACACATGTGATTATGCCAAAAGCATAATATATGGTTTCGTTTGATGTCACAAATGATTTAGTTGATCCGGCCAAATTTATTCAGCAAAAACTGTCGAATATTCGGTTTCGGTCCGAACCTAATGTACGCAGTTCGGTGCATCATTAGTAACAATAAACATTTTAAGAAAAAAGGTCAATATGAACTCCATATTATTACCAAAAAATACCAAGTGGTGCTTTTGTACAATGTAGATATAGATGATGGAGATTCTGATGAAAGCATTATTGGGGGAAAAACTACCACTGTGGAAAAGAGTGTCTTGTCAGAAAATGAAGAAACTGGTTGGTATTATTGTGGGTCCCCTAAAATGGGTAAAATTATTAAATAATGTTTGAATTTTATGAAATTTACACAGTTTGTTGAACATGCCAGTATGATGTATTAAATTAAAAAGTTGTCACTCTAGCTCCACTGGTTACCCCACTAGCCCCCTAAAATGGGGTAAAACATTCTCCGAATTGGATGAAATTTGGACAGTTTATTTAACATGTCATTGTGGTGCATTTGAGTTTGCTATCCCCCTAAACTGGGTCGCTTTAAATAATAACACCACAATGTTGTTGTTGAATTTATAGCAGATTGTTGAAACCCCATTGGAAAGAGTCTTTAGAGTTTGTTGTGCGGTTCAGCTGGCCAAAGGTCACTGCAGGTCAAACTATTGGTTAGTGTGGCTGTGGGGTTTAAATCATGCTTTTGAGATGGAAATTGACATGATATAAGAAATGATATAGTTAGATTATAAATAGAAATTTGTTTACTTTGGGGACCCATATGTTTATGCTGGCAGAAACAAACATGTTATAAAATGCAATGGGAATTAGGGCCTGATGAATTGTTGGCATCGAATATATATCCAATGTAATAAAGGAAATGCTACTTATGGAAAACTTTTTATGTGTAAAAATATGGAGAACGGTGACAGTTGTTCTTTTCTTGTTTAGAAGGAGAAAACTTATTCGGAGATGCAGATGACATATCATCATCTGATGAGGAAAAGACCGATCAAGGTTTTTTTTATGTGTCCCCTTCCAAGGGGACACATATTGTTTTTACTCTTTTTTTTTTCTGTCTAACACGAGTTTGTTCCCACATTTTGGTCATGAAGGAGTTGTTCAAATTTCTTCAAATTTTTACACATGATACTTGTGTATCTGAAGTTGTGCATTGTTAACTTTTTACCCCAATTCACCAATCGGTTAGCATGATCAGTCAAGTATTTACCCTTACAGCTGCATATATGTTTTTAAATGCTGACTGTTTTGCCCAAATGCTAATCGACCAGATGCGAGGGAGTGATGGACGAGTTTACGACACAAGAGGCGCAATGCTCAGCGGTTGGTAACAGGCTGCTACTTAACACATAAACGGGCGTTTATTCAGTGCGGCCAGGCGTGCCGTTTCGCTGATTAAAACTAAGCGGTGATGACCTCAATATGTTTGCTATTTTGCAATGTAGAAGACAGTGCGGCACAGCAATCTATTTATTCGTTTTTATTTTTCATCCTGCCATTGCGCTGCCGTATGGCTGGTATAGATCCTTTCTATGTAGTTGTTTGTATCGTACATGCAACACCTCCCAACATATATAAAAGATTAACCAAGATGCGTTTGCTAACGCTGCAAAAGATAATACGTTACAATAACTTTGCTTTCAATTACAGTTGCACTCCCTTGTACAGTAACATGTAAGCTTATATTTGGTTGGTCAAAAAGCGCAATGTTGTTGTTAGATTTATAGCGCATTGCTGAAACCGCATTGGAAAAGGTCGTTTGTGCTGTTTGCTGCGGCTCGGCGAAAGGTCACTGCAGGTCAAACTATTGGTTAGTGGTACTGTGGGGTTACATTCATGCTTTTGACATTGAGATTCAAATTGAAATCATGTAAGAAATGATTTAGTTAGATTATAAAGTGAAATCTTTACTTTTTGTTTAAATCTGTAAAAACTGATTCTTAAACTGATCACGTCCTAAAAACATCACTTCTATTCAGAAATTGCATGTGTGTGGGGACCCAATATAATGCGGGTTTTGAATATATCCAATGTAATAAAGGAAATGGTATATGTGGAGAACATCATTTTGAGGTGGTAGTGTATGTGGATTGAAAATATGGAGAACGCCACCTCTCTAGTTAGTTTTTTGTTTACATGCCCTTTACTTCAGACATACTAGTCCAAATGTATTGAAATTTATGGTGTAGATATATGGGGTGCTTCTTATAGGTTGTTTAAAATTTTAGTGTGATCGGTCAAGTATTCGCGGTTTCGCCCCAAATGCAAAACAACCTGACGTGAGGGAGTGATTGACGATTTTACGACTCAAGCAGCGCAATGCTCAGCGGTTGGTCACAGGCTGCTACTTCACACATAAACGGGCGTTTATATGGTGCGACAAGGCGGGCGTTTCATTTTAATTGTCTTGTTTTTTGACGGACGAAGCTCAGCTGTTTATATTACATCCTTGGTTTAGGTGATTGCGTAGCGTAAACCGAAATGTGTCTGCTAAATAACATTGTAAAGGTGATACATTACAATAACTTTGCTTTCATTTACAGTTCTACTCTATTGAATAAAAGCATGTAAGCGCACGGTTAGTTGGTGAAGAAGTGTAATGTTGTTGTTGAATTTATAGCGCATTACTGAAGCCGCTCTGAAGAGATTCGTTAAGAGTTTGTTGCTGCTCGGCTAAAGGTTGCTGTAGGTCAAACTATCGGTCAGTGTGGCTGTGGGGTTTGAATTATGCTGTTTGCAGTGAGATAGTAACTGGCATAATGTAAAAAATGATTTGGTTAGAATATATGTGGAAATCTTTACTTTTTGTTTTCCCACCGATTTTTAACTGGTCTTATCCTAAAACATCGCTACTATTCAGAAACTTCATGTGTGTGGGGACCCATATGTTTATGCTAGTAGTAACAATCATGTTATAAAATACCAGGGAAATTTGGGACCCAATGTTATGCAGACATTCCCCATATATCCAACATAATGAAGGAAATGGTACGTCCCCATATCCAACATAATGAAGGAAATGGTACGTGTGGAAAACATCAATTTGGGGTGGTAGTGTAAGTGGAATGAAAATATGGAGAACGCCACCTCTAGTTTTTTTTTTGTTTCTAAAATAATTTTTTTGTTTAAAAAAATTATAATTTTTGTCAAGGGATTGGACCTGGAAGATTGAGGGAAGTGGAGGGGTTGTCGGATGATGAGAATGTTTCAAGCGTTCCTGAACCTAAAGAGCAAATGGTTGGTTTATATTTGGTTTTCTAAAGTTTATGCCAATTGAATATTTCTGAAGAGTGTTTAAACATTTATTTGTTGTCATTGTCTAATAGAACATGCTTGCATGAACTCAATGTGATTGATTTGAAGTTGATAAGTAATAACCAATGCATTTTTGTTAACTGTACCGAATAAACGCGTTATTGTTTTCACTCTGTTTTTTTTTTTTCTGTCCTGCAGCTTGTCCACGCACTTTTGGCATGAAATGTTTGATGGATTTGAATGAAACTTTCACAGCTGGTAGATATGGTCATGGCGATGTGTCATCTACCCTGTTAGCCCCCAAAAGGGTGAAATATTTCCTTGCACTATGTCTATGCACTTTGGCATCAAATGTTTGGCGGATTTGGATGAAACTTTTACTGTTGGTAGATATGGTCATGGAGTTGTGTCATTAGTGTTGTTTGACCCCATATCCCAAC
>QXVZ01026698.1:0-10057 GCA_008931825.1 Phallusia fumigata
CATTAAAATAGCAAAATAATTAGCAAAATACGGTGATTATTTGTTAAGGTGTCCGTGGTTTGTTTACCTATCAAACCCCGCCCATTTTTACCTAATACAGGTGGTTAATCTTATCCCCCTGACTGGTTCCACAAACGTTTCACCCCTAGTCTTGACTCTCCATTGGACCAAACGTAATTTCCCGTCACATAACGTTACGGTATAGCTGCAGCACGTTCAACCTCGATCCACTAATTGTCCTATTTACTTTTTCGCGCCACACAACGTCTTAACGTTGCGTAGCTATTTCCAGCTTGATGATAGTTTGAGTGCACTTGTGTCGCTACGATCTTTTTCACCAAGCGAGATGAACTCACCCCAACTTTAGCACTCACTAGCGCCTACTAGCCGTAAGGCACCACCATTCCTGAGCATTGTTACCTGCCATGTAGTTTTNCAAGCGAGATGAACTCACCCCAACTTTAGCACTCACTAGCGCCTACTAGCCGTAAGGCACCACCATTCCTGAGCATTGTTACCTGCCATGTAGTTTTCGATCCATTTGTCCCAGTCTCTGGGCACAACTGACCCTTCGGCTCCGGCGTATGGAAAGTGTTGGCTGAAGTGGTACCACGATACGGTTTGATCTTTCGGATTACGAATGAAGTTTATTATCTGCAGAAAGTCACAGAATACGACGAAATCAAACAGTTAACAAATGCAATCTATAGTCTGCGTTTATTTACCCGAATGTCTTTTTTGAACCAAGCGTTTAGATCGATAAGGTTTGCAGGTAAATGAGTCACAAATATTCTTCGCGGAAGCGGAATTTTGTCCATCAGTTTAAAACTGAAAACTGTTGTTAAATGAAAATGAAATTAAATGTGTTTTAATACTTGTTCTAAATACGTTTCAAGATTGTGAGGAAGAATTCCTCTCCGGTAGGGAATCACTGACTTTTAAAAATTAACTCCTGCCTCTTACAGGTCTGTACACAGAGAAGTACACATTATAATCGCCGTTCAGTGCTTTCTGGCAGAATGCATGTGATTTGTAGTTATAAATAGTTATAAGGGTTAAGAACTGTACTTGCCCGGTCCAGATTCGATGTATAGCAACGGCATTGGCATGGAACTGCTGATCGCATCCAGTTTCTTGTCGTGTCCGTACAAAAGTTGGCGGACACATTCCATCACCCAATGTGTACCTGGGCAAGCACGTCAACAAAGCATGATACATAATAACGTATAAGTATAAGGGCTGTGCATTGACTTAAACTCTCCAACCTGGCTAGGAATATCCGAAATAAACATAACAGCACCTATTTCAATTCCGCATCGCCACAATATCAATACGAAAGCGAGTTCCAGATAACATTCCGCTGATGTTAGCGGATGTAAATGTGCAATAGATGTCAGGGCAGTTCTCATGCGAAAAAAAACAAATCTCCTACCACATCTGGCATATGTTGCTATTATGATGTCCCCGTCTCTTACGTCCCACTCAGTACAGGCATGTTTGACTGTTTCTGCGCTAAACACCGCTCCAAACTTGTGCCCTTTCCATTCTGTTATCTCGCGAGCTGTGCTCATATCGGCCAAGTATTTCTCCAACTGCTTGATGTCATCGCCACATTCACTTGGTAAAATTGTGTAAAGGTAGTCCATAATGCTCGTCTTATTCTATGGAGAAATAAAGACTATGTATTTTTTGATACGTTCGTATTACTGTTATGATTGGGCACAAGTTTGACCAACGAACTGCCAAGTTTTGAATGCATGTCCTGAGGGCGTTATTAGCCGAGTCAAGCGTTTACATGTAAACGCTATCTTTTAAATAACGCACATTATCGCCCCCTTTATCGAGGTTATCTTATGTATGAAACATGAATTTTTGCTACTAAAACATGAAAATGACTTAACGTAAACAACATACGAATGGATGGCAAACTTTCAAGCAACTATAAATAACACAATTTCGGCAATGCTTAAAAGGAACAACACCTTCGACAACTAACTGTGTCTGCCATTGTGGCTATTTACGGCATGTTGCTTTTGTCTGGTCATAAAGCAGAATACTTAAAAACCACAAAAAAGGCATATAGGTTTCCACACACGAATCAACACACTATTGAAGTATTACAAATATCTGACTTTTATTCTGTTCGAATAATATTTCAAACGCGTGCATCAAATAATCAGGTTAACTTTTAGACTGAACTCAATAAATCTAGAATAATTACAGACCATAAACGAATCATTACTAGCGCAGCGGGCGTACTAGCGCAGTAGGTTGTATCTTTAAGGCTGCGATTAAACCAAGATGGATGCAGCGTTTGCCCTCAACCTATCTTACAGTGCAGAGCAACGAAGCTTAAAGATCTTTTCCCCAAACTGCGTTGCGCTCTTAAAGCCATCAAGTATGCTCTTACCATGGATTTTAATAACAGCAATTAGAAGTATGTGTGTCACGATGTAACCTCAAAAAACGTGCTTCCTAATCTACTCAACCGAAGGCAC
Source organism: Phallusia fumigata (assembly GCA_008931825.1). NCBI lineage: Eukaryota > Metazoa > Chordata > Ascidiacea > Phlebobranchia > Ascidiidae > Phallusia > Phallusia fumigata. The sequence goes on from QXVZ01026698.1 coordinate 2,499, forward strand.
CAGACGCTTACATTGCAAACTAACTGCTAACAAACTATTTTTACTGGTAGTTTGAAGCGGAATGAAATCGTTCTAGATTGGGCTCTGCTAACCTGGCCGGCCGCGGTTCACAGTTGCGGTTGGTCATGCGTAACGGTCGGCATATTTCCAAAATGTTATCTATTTCGCAAACGGGGCTTTTTAAGCCAATCACAGGGGCAGAATTTCGCGGCTCTGTGAAAACATAACAAAGATTGAAACAATCAGTACGTTTCAAGTATTGTTTATAGCGGTGGTATTAATATTGTGTTATGCATGGCAAATTAGATGCATTTTTTACAACCTAACCCAGTTACAAGTTATGAGTTATGTACACATACATGTGTTTGCATTTTAATGGTCTGTATATCATGCAACCAACAAGAAGGATAAAGCAAACAAAACCACTGAAATACCCATTGAAAAGGTCTCCCAACATGGTCTTGAGCAGTTGAAAGCTTAAGAAGTATGCAATGGCTGGGTGAATACACCGAGACAGAGCATGCAAACACACATGTATTTATAAAGGAGATGTATCTTTTGTGAATCACCGTTGCTCTTGCAGACGAAATATCATGTCAATATTAAATCACCAGCAAGTTCTTTAGTGTACCAATTTTTAATAATTTATAGCTTTTTTTGAAGATTTGTGACTTTAAACCACATAAAAACACGTCTAAACGACCTCCTCTATGTGCTAATTACCTAAGAGAGCTCCGCTTGCGTCATTTATAACTAGAAATCGCTCGCCTAGTTGCTACGTAAGGTAACCTCTGATTGCTAAACGATGGTAAAAAGCAGTGCTCTGATTGGTAAAAACCCGTTATAGCAGTGCTCTGATTGGTAAAAACCCGAAATAGATTACGTTTTGGAATATGCGCACCATTAACCGCGTCTAGCGTGAATCCCGCTAAAATTATGGCTTTCAACCTTTTTTATTTTTAATGTGAAAAAATAATCTGCAAACAAAGCAATTATATCTGTTATGATTTTTTAAAAATGTTTCCCCTGTTTTTATTTTTTGAAACAATGTAGTAATTTTTTTTCATGAATCACGGTGACAACACTAACTGTTATTAACATGACTCAGCAGATTTTGGTTGGTTTGCAAACTGTTTTAATAATGATTTAAATAGTAATAAGAAAAAATGCATAAACAATACTAAACATAGCTGGCGCCACGTGTAATATTTTTCCATTTATTAAAGTTTCTATCCTGTGAAAACGTTGTAAAAAACATTCTGTAGTTTTATTGTCTTTGCAATCTTTATTTACCAAAATGTCAGCAATTTTTGCCTCAAATTTATCGTATTTTGACTTTAATTGTTAGCACAGTACTTACTACAATTACTTTGAACATTGCAAAATTGTGCAACAATGAGTGTTTCAAAAATAGTTCGAAAAGTTATAAGCACCCCGAAAGCCCCACAAGCTATTGGAGCATACAGGCACGTTGTGTTTTGTTGTCTCTAATCAGGACATCCTTACCAACACTTTACTCTTTACACATGCAGCCAAGCAATTCAAGTTGGGCCAACGCTTTATGTTTCTGGTCAAATTGGACTAAGCCCTGAAACTGGTAATTTTGTCGCCCCTGATGTTGAATCACAAACTGAACAAGTGAGATTTTGTGACTGGATTTACAAACAGGCAAAATCATTTGTTTGATTTAACAGTTGGTAAATGTTTTGGCTTATTACAGGCTTTGAAAAACATGGGTGAAATCTTATTAGCTGCAAGCATGTCATTTGCTGATGGTAAGTGGCTTGCTGTTGTAATGCACTACTTAAATTTCTGTTTTAGTTTGCATTACATTTATTGGTACACAGCAAAAACTATTGAGCAGTAATGATAAACTTTTTTCTAGTTGTCAAAACAACTGTTCTTTTGGCTGATATAAATGATTTTGCCACAGTGAATTCTGTCTATCAAAAATGTAAGTATCTTTGAACAGTTAAGAGTAGTATTTCCCAACCGGGGTGCTGTTTGGAGGGCTCAGGGTGCTGCGACCAATTTATAAGAATTGTTTTTCCATAACGTTAGGTATTGCCATGACAGTGGATAATGCTTGTAAAATAGACTGACTTGATTGATGTCTATACCTCACAAATAAAATGCAAATAGACATGGTAAATCGTGTTATTCTCATTGCAAGTGTCATGTAATCCATTATGGGTGTTGTGATTCCTAAGTGTTAGCAAAATGGTGCCGCGAAACAAAAAAGGTTGGGAACCACTGGTTTACAGCAGGGGAATGCAACCTGCGGCCTGCAAAACAATTTCAATGCATTACTTTTCTTTTTTATGCATTGTACACCATAACGGAGTTCAATTTATTATGTGTGACGCACAATGCATGTTAGAGAGTAAAGCGAACAATGGAAATAGAATTACTTTGTAACCAGAATGTTCTTCTTTAATATGCAACAGCACAAATTTAGGCTGTGTTAAACAAAGGTGTGGCCCGCAGTCTAATGTGGATGACTGTAATTGGCTCTGCAGTAAAAAAGGTTGCACAACCCTGGTCTACAATATTAGCTAATTGTGTAGTTAAAATGTGCAACAATGTCCCCAAACCATTTTAAAAAGTTTGGTTTAAATTAAGTTTTATTTTGTGCTAAGTTATCAACAAAAAATCTAATAATTGTGGTAACTTGTTATTAGATAAGCATAAACAAAAACTGAGTCAAGCTCCAAAACCACAAAACAAATTTTTTAGACTTTCAATCCCCTTTCCCCGCCAGAGCAGCTTATGCAGCTGCAAACTTGCCCAAGTCAGCAAGAGTGGAGATTGAAGCCATTGCTGTTCAAACAGATTAAAATATCTGAATTTAATCTCCATACAGATTAATCTGCAATAATGAACTGTTCCATTATTTATATTGCATGTAAGAAAGTGCCATATTTGTATGATTTTTTTGTGGTGTGGTACAATTTATTTTGGTGGACATAGTTTAATTTATAAACTTTAAATTGTTTATGCGTTGTGGTGTTTTTGCTTCCAACTATATGGCAAACATCAAGGCAAGAGCTATTTGTCAAACCCCCAGTTTATAAAACATTTCTATAACTAACTTTATCATTATGACAAAAACATGCATTAGTTGGTTATTTTGTGCCCACAAAAAGTTATTTATCATGGTTTATCACAAGGTCAAAGTTTTTGTGTCACTTTATTGAAACAACTCTGGCTGGAAGTAATAAATGTTTGTGAAACAGATTAAAAGTTAATTTTTAACTAACTGCTTGGCCGTCAAGTTCCTAGCTACAGTCTGTGAATGGACGGTATTGTCAGCTTTGTATTTTGAAAGCGTGGTAAGTTGTGTATCAAATATGGTTCTTCGCAGCCCTATGCCAGACTTGGTTGTACCACAAATTACCTTATCTCAGTATATGTTCACGCATCTCGCAAGACGAGGAAATAAAGTTGCAATAGTAAGTACCAGTGGTTTGCATGAACAGGTTTGTGGATCAGCGTGTCGTTTACTTGGATGAAGCAATGTCCCTTAACATTGCCTAGTAAAACGCATGCAATCCTGCAAGCACTAGGCGGTTACACTTACCATTCAATCATCTTTGTCGGTTAACTGTAAAGCACGATTGAACAAGCTTTGCATGTCATTTACGAAAAGCAGTTTTTAGAAAATCATAAGTGCTGCATTCGTTTGCGTTATCAGGTGGACAGTGGGAACAACGACAAGAAATACACTTATAATGAAGTTCGTGAAAATGCCATGAAATGTGGAAGCGCATTTTTCCGCATGGGTTTGGAGAAGGGTGATGTGGTGGCAACTTGTCTCACAAACTGCGCTGAATTCACTTTTATAGTAATGGGTGTAAATGCTTGTGGCGGAATATTTACTACATTAAATCCCAACTACACAAAAGGTGAGTAGAGAGGCTTTATAATTCTGTGTGCTTATTTTATGTTCACATTTACCAAGGGTGCAATTTCCTTATTTAGCGGAATTAGCATATCAGCTGAAACAGACCAGACCTAAATTTGTGTTCGGTAACTCAGGCAACTTCGAGAAACTAAAAGATGTCTGTGACTCTCTACCATCTGTCAAAGTAAGTTGTGCATCTGGCCTAAACCTTATACATCGTGGTTGATTCATTTTTCCATTGTAGGCCTTGATCAGTATGGAAAACGTCCCAGCTCACCAAACGTTTGCAAGTTTTATGGACAAAGGAAATCATAAAGGTCTGACAGGTTTTAATTCGTTGTTGACGTCACCTACAGCTTTTGTAATCTACATACAGCAGATGGCCAGTAATAACGCATGTTATCTGTGCCTTTGGTATGTCGCCTTTCTATTGTTTTGCCAGACTCTGTTGCCCAGTGCCTTGGCCTTATGCAGGCTGGTCAGCTCGCCTGTTCCAGCTTCTATCAAAAGATGCGAACGCACATACATTCGTACAACTGACCCTGCATTTTTGCTGTAGACTTTCCGCTTGACGTTCAAGTTTATCCAGACGTTGCGATGATTGCATATTCAAGCGGCACCACAGGGATGCCCAAGGGGGTGATGCTTACAAACAAGAACTTTCTTGCAAGTTTCACAATTCTGGAGTAAGTTTTTTTGGTTAGTTTATCAGCAACTTTGCGAACACTTAATAATGGGATGGAGTAGTTCTAAATTTGATGGTATTTCTATTTTGCAGTAAACGGCCTGGTGGTTGACCTAGTGGTATTTGTGTCACTATAATTTTTATTTACGTAAATTCAACTCAACTCAAACCATCACCTGTCTTGAAATTTGAGCCAACATTTGTAATTTGTCAATAGAGATGCTACAAACACAAAACAAAAGTAATGCAACAGCATTACAATATTTTAGGATTGTTATTTAAGGAAAGTAACTTATATATAGTTGTATTCGTTAACATTTTAAACCCGTTTGCACAGGCCTTTGGTTGGCGGGAGCAACACATATTTGATGTGTGTAGCGGTTATAAATATCTGTCGTTAAATATTACAGTGTTGTAGCCCGGTCTAACCTATCCGACGTCGTCTATCTTGTGTTGCCCATGTTTCATATGTTTGGAATTGCGATGTCCATGTTGGTTATGACACACGGGGGAAGATTAATTCTCAAGAAAAGATTTGACTTTAAACAGATGCTAATGGACATCGAAAAATACAAGGTACGAAATTCGCAAGAATTATATCTTACTTTTATCCTTGATGGGAAGACAAGTATTTACAACAAGACGTTACTTTTTTCTTTTAATTTCGTTGGTTAAAAATTAGTGGCAAATTAGATTAAACTGGGTCTCTATCGCTACGTTTTTGAAACACAATCTATCCTTAGACCAACCATAGGTTTCAAAATTGCTTTATATTATTCTATTTGATCGCGAGGCCTGGTTAGTTAACCTTAGAATTTACCTTGTTTAGATCACTCGCTTCTCAGCTGCTCCGCCAATAATTGTAGCTTTGAATCAACTTCCTGCAAACCACGGATACGATCTCTCTACTCTGAAGTTAGTTGGCTCTGGTGCGGCACCACTGGCTGAAAGTGTTGCTTTGTCCGTTAGCAAGAAGATAAACATAAAAATTCGTCAAGGTCAACTCTAAAAACAGATGCTTATTTACCTGCTTTATTCTTGGCTCGGATTTTTGAACAAAAAAAGTCCTGAGCCTTTGTGATTCTAACAAGTCAGCATTCATAATACCCCACATAGACCTAGCTATTAAAGTGATGCTAGCTATTAAAGGTACATATACAACACAACTGGTCATTGGCAACTTGCTGCAGTAACCTTTACATTCATCTGCTGAATTACCAAATAAAGCAGTGGTTGTTAACATACAAGTAATTTTGAACATGTGGCATGTGGCGATGGGTAATTAGCTAAATCCGTTAGCAGAAAACAGAATTGTTTTGTATTGGTGGCTAGTATAGCAAAACAAAATCAACTTAGATTTTGATAAATTGTGAAAACCGGAAATTTGGTGTAAACGAAATTGAGTAATGAAAAAAATGAAGCTAAGAATTCAAAGTAACGAAAAATTACATGTAGGTTGGGGGCTGACAGAGGGAGGGCCAGCAACTGCACATATAGACGAGTCCACGCCAATATCTTCGGTGGGACAGATTGCACCAAATACATTGCTGAAGGTAAGAGATACATGATTCTCGAATCACAGTCGGCAAAAAGTTTTTTTTTGCTTCTAAACAGATTGTCGATCCAGACTCGGGAAAGGAACTTGGGCCTGATCGAGACGGAGAAATATGGATTAAGGGTCCTCAGGTACGTTGTTGCGGTAAATTCAATTGCGATTTGTGCGTAGATTGTCAGATTCCTTACCGTATTAAACCGTGAGTAGCTTGTTTGACAGTAGCTTTTGCAACGTAGGTTATGAAAGGGTACTTCAAGAACCCTGAAGCGACAGCAAGGACGATTGACTGCGAAGGTTGGTTACATACAGGAGACATCGGACATTACGACGATAACGAGTTTATTTATATCGTTGATCGCCTAAAGGAACTCATCAAATACAAGGGTTTCCAAGTAAGCTGAGGCATGCCACACCCGTCCATTGCGCATAAAATTTTGGCTTTGTTAGGTGGCACCAGCTGAACTGGAAGACGTGTTGCTACGTCACCCTAAGATTGTTGACGTAGGAGTTATCGGTGTTCCTGATATCGAAGCAGGGGAATTACCCAAAGCCTATGTTGTCAAAAAGGATTCAACACTCACAGAGAAAGAAATTCACGAATTCCTGAAAAGTAAGACACCCGGAATACCACACAACTGGAATGAACCATTTTTTCCGCTTTCGTGTATTTTCAGATAAACTCAGCAGCTACAAGTACCTACGCGGGGGAATAACCTTTATCAATACCATTCCCAAATCTCCGAGTGGAAAAATTCTTCGCCGAGTTTTGAGAAACCTGGAAAAGAAACAGATGCCGTCTAAATACTAACTGTGCATCGTTGTAACCGATTTCCACTGCTGTGATCGCTTCGATTTGTTTGTAACTTGTTCTGTCATTCTCTTGTGATCCTTTGATTCGTTTAGCACGGGCTCTTTGTTTTAGCAAGTGCCTCCGCGATACGTGCGCCTTTTACTAAACTTGCATCTAATAATTCTTAATTTGCTATTTTTAGCACATATGCTACGATATCTGCAATGGCGCAAATTAAACAAACATAGCATTATATACCTTTTTTGGTGTTTGTGTAATCGGGGGTATTTTAAACAACTATGTTTTTTAGAAAAAATATCATCGACTCTACAATTTAAAAAAAAAAGCGCTAAATCTTATCGGGTTTTCGCTACAGCGACCAGGGAAAACCCCGCCAACCAGTGTTGCCAGGGTGGCGTTTTTCCCGCCCAATTGGGCTGGTTTTCGACATCGAGTTGCGGGTTTATTTTACGGGTTGCGGGTTGCGGTTTTTTGGGCGGGTTTTCCAAAGACACTTTCAACCATTTATTGTTAGTTTTTTTTAACTGTTGGTTTAACGTTTTGTTATGTCAAACGATTGTCATTAATTTTGTAGGATTTTTATCGTTTTAATAAAAATACTTTG
>QXVZ01026707.1:0-21507 GCA_008931825.1 Phallusia fumigata
TTGTCCGAAAGAACCAGAACAGGGATTAAAGGGTAAGAGAGGCCTTCACAACTTGTCATAAAATCGTTGTGCTATGAAGATGTGTATTTGTTGCCAAAAAATGTAAATAGAACCTCTTGTAATATTTATTGTTTGGTAACATGAATTTGAACAATGCCTGAATGCATTATGCTCAAAATAAGTCCACCATTGAGCTACCTGCCTCATCACAGTTCTGTACATTTTATTAATTTTTTAATGTTGGTGACTTAGTTTGGGTCAACCCACCAAGTCCACTGGGGTGAAGAAATGTCGCTTAAGTTTCTTGCTCAAGGAAACACAACAGAGACAGGATTAGAACCAGCAACCTTGCGAGCACAAGGTAGTCCTGCTAACCACTCGGCCATCTTGACGAGTAAATTGATTGCTTTATTTACCCGAACAATGCTTGGGGTTGATTACTTATGTGAACAACCCTGTGCTTAAAAATGTTCTTTTTTCTCTGTGTAAACAAGAGGTTTTCTTTTCTCAGATTATTAGTGTTTTTAAGATCAAAAGCAACTCTTTTGTAAAATCACAGTGTGACCTGTGGTGTGAACCAGTTACTTGTCCCTCAAAATGATAATATATCTTTGTTTTTCAGGTTTAGATGCACGCTTTGTTGAGGAGTTTTGTGAAATGACTCAATTTTTGTTCAAGGATGTATTGAAATTAAACCCGTTATATCACAAATGGCTCGATGGACATGAGTATTGCAGAAGATACTTGGAGTGGGCTGAGACACTTCAGGAGAATCGCGATGAAATTGGAAACCTCCTGTTGAAAGTATGTTGTACCTTTGTACTTTATTTTAACTGCACCTACAGTTTGACAACATTGAATTTACCTTAAATTTTGATTTTTTTGGTTTGTTTTACTAACCCTATGCAAAAGTCACGGTTGCAGAGATGGTGGTATAAAGTCTGACTCCTAGTATAACTAGGATACTGACTCTTAGAATTCTTAGGAGTCTGAGTACTTAAAGTCATCATTCTGGTTTATTTAGAGGCTAAAAAGTGGACTTTTTGACAAAATAGCGAAAACTGATGTAAAATGGCCTAAAAGCATTGTCAACACCTGCCAAAACTTTCAATTAAAAACAAGATTGAGCAGCATTGCTTAACTTTAAACAGGCTACGAAGATTAAATAGGGCGTTTTGAGTTGGAGTTGACCCCTTAACCCTGCTAAATGTTTTGTGTTTTTTCAGAACTGCAAACTTGATGAATATTATCGGTTATTGGGGAATTCAGTTGACGTTTATACTGATTCTATGGAAACAGTAAGAACAGTCTGTTTTGTCTAGTTTTAACATGTATAAAGCTTTTAAATAAAGTATTCTCGGTGGTCACAACAATACTTGAATGCGCTCTGCTCATAATGAGTCCCCCATTAAGATACCTGCCTTACTGCAGCCTTGTTTGTTCCTTATTTGCTTTATGTTTTTGGATTGGTATAAGTTGGTGACTTTAATTTGGGTCAACCCATCGAGTTTTGCTGGAATATCCCTTACATTCTTGCCTCCCGGAAACACAAGCGATTGAGACAGGGTTAGAACCCACAACCTAGTACGAGGCAGCCTCACTCTAACCACACTTGACTTGCCTGTTATTCATAGCAAATTTTGTTCCAGCATATTCGGACCGTGTCCCCAGAAACAGACTATGATCACGTCCACAACAAGTCACTAAAAGTTGTGGAAACTGAACTCCAGAATGTACCAGAGGAAGTAAAGAACTCTTCACGATGGGCGCTTCGGTCAAAGGACTATAAACGGCGACTGTCATTCAAAGAAGCAGAATATAAAAAAATGTTTGAAACCAGACAGGTAGGTTTTTACATTGGAAAATTTCTATGTGTACCTGGTTTAGCACTTTTGTTGTGTTCCTCGAGGTATCTGCCTTATTGTAGTTCTGTTGAATCATTTGTTATTTGTTGTTTTAAGTTGGTGGCTTGAATTAAACCAATCAGGTTCACTGGGTTGGAGCAATGCCGCTTGGGTTTCTTGCTCAGGAAAACACAAGCGACTGAGAACACTGGGATTAAATGTGTTCATTTTGTTAAGTGATTGAAGTGAACATTTCAATCCTCTGGTTTGATTTTATGTTTCATGATTAGATTTAAATGAGTTAAGTAATAACTCGATATTAACAGACAAGGTTGTATATTAATGTTCATTTCGAAATTCATCTCATTTGGCCTAATGTATATTCTAAAATATATGGTCTGCAAAAAAATACGTATTTCGGGGCATGAAAGGGATGCAAAATAGGTGAACCAAATGAAAACCTCTAAAAAAGACAAAAATGGGTGTTTTGTGGCAATGTACATATGCTCACATTACATTTCAGCAATATTGTAATTGCATGTAGTAATGATGCAGTCGCTGCATATATATGCAGAGGATTTTTTTTCGTTTTTATGCGAACTTCTACTTCTCTAGAACCAACTAAGTAAAAGATTGGGAGTGAAGCAAAAAACAAATTTCGATACAGCTGTGGAAATATTCGAGGAAGCGATGGAGGTAAGTCAGACCAAACTCCTACACTTGGGCCGAGTCCAGCCATTACCAAGTATCGCTAAGTTTTGATCTGGACACTGTGTTTGTACAAAATCAAACGAACTTTGCATAACCCCGAACTAGTATGAAAATATTCTGTCGCAATTTTTTTTCATTAAGGCAACGGTGTCCAAATTTTTCAGGTGAAGACGTTTAAGGGCCATCTTGTTATTAATGTTTTTAACTGTAAAACAAATGCACAAATACATGCCTGCGCAACCCCACTTCATCAGTCGTACGAGATTAGTGTTGTGTTAGTACTGCATTCTCTTTCTTAAAGGCAAATAAGGTTCCATGAAAGGCTTTTACGTCGTAAGTCACTTTTACCTAACAGCTCTAACGAAACTTTGGTGGGACATATGTTACACAATTCAAAACCACAGTTGCAGGCCAAGTAAAATTCCGCTGCAAGTCAAGTCAAAAATACAAAATTGACGAGTTTTTCACAAACCCAAAACCATACTATGTGTAAGGTCAAGAATTGGGAACATTTCCGTTTTTATGGGATAAATCGAAAATCCTTTTGTTAATGGCATATGCTTGCAATATTATAATACCCCATCTGTTCATGTGGTCGCAAAGTGTTTTTTTCAGACAATAGACTGGCCTCATGACTCTGCGTTTCATGAGATTCAAAGACATGCTAGAGACGTCACTATCAGACATTACATTAACTGCTTTACTGCAAAAGAAAGAGCTCTTGCTGCATTCACACGAAACTTGGGACTACTCGAAGATAAACTAGAGCAAATTCAGTATCACAGATGGTGCACAATAAAGCAATTTAGTGTAAGTCTATTTGTTGGTACCATATAAAAAATGCTTTTGCCTTGGGAGGTAAAAAACATCTGTTTTCCTTTCAGCATGACATCAAGTACCGTTTCGACATCTATCTCAGGATGTGTGTGGACTTATATCAGGAAGTAATGAATGTAAGTTTGATTGTTGTTGCAATGCAAACGAAAATAAATTAAAACATGTTTTTAAAAACTTTTAACAGTCATGCAAATTTACAAATTATGATGTACAGTAATAATCAAGTCCCCCTTGATTCAGTTTATGTGAGTGTTATTAAAAAATCGATCTGAATTGAGTCACCTTGTGCAACACACTAAATCACTGCCGATATAAAACTTAACTTAAGTGAAGTGAAAATAGTGTACAAAATGTAAAAATTTATATCGCTTTAGTTCTTTAACAGATTGTCGTCATGCAATTAAAAGATTTGTCTGGAACCCATTTGCTTGTTGGGTTTTGAATAAAAAATGGCCTATATTTTTTTAAACAGTATTATTAAGTAAACCAAGCAAAATTTTAAACTCTCCTAGTTAACAATTTGACAATTTTGCATTGGTTCTTGTTTAAACTATGGCAAAATGCAGTAATAGTAGTTTTTTCAAAAAAACTTTTTTTTTCAGGAAATTTGTAACAAGTGGTTGGAACCTGAACAAATAGAAAAACACCACAACGATGCGGTTGTTGCGATTTGTAGAAGGTTTACAGAAGTGACAGAGAGCATTAGCAAATACCCGGTGTTTGATTCATACTGCGAAGATCTAAAACATGAAGTGATGCTGATAAGGAAATGTTATTTTATTAAGAACGAACAATATGAGGTTAGATTTTTACCTGTGTGCTGTTTGTGACATTGACGGTTGCGTATAAACTGTTACTGCTGTTAACCACCCTTCCATCCTGACGAAAACAAAACAAAGCTATCTGTTAACTGTTTTGTGTCGTTATATTTTCATTTGTGTTTGTATTAATTAGGATGAATTCCGTTGCCGGTTTGAAAAAAAGATGAAAGATATCATTAACAACTACAACAAGTTTCTTATGGTATTTCAGAAGAGAATTTTTCATTGTGATGTGCTTTGATATTTGTCAATCTAAATGAGTATTTTTTAGCCCAAGCAATATTCATTTAAGCTAGCACTCAACTGCTGTGCAACAAACTTTGCTGTTTTAGATTCTATGTTCTCCTAGAGATATGCATTTATAATTTTTGACTAACGTTAATCTGGCAATCCCCNCTATTGTTTACATGTATATTGACAAAAATAATATGTTCATATGATTTCACATGCTAAGACATATATATATATTTACACTTCCTGGAATTTAAAGAAAGTGGAGTTGGATCAGTGCAATTCTGTCACTATGATATTATTACCAAGCGAAATCAACCTAACTATTCTCATGGTTAAAAAAGATAATCTCAATCAGAAGATATAAGCCAGTACTTGTGTGTAAAACATTTTCTACATTTCGACAAGTACTGGCTTGTATCTTATTATTGAGATTATTTAAAATCGTGAATTGTGTACCTAAAAAAATATAATTGTTTTAAAAAAAATTCAAACGTATACATGTGTATAGAACAGGGCTTCCAAAACATATTGGTCTGCGACCACTTTTGGTTTCTAAAACTTTTCTGCGACGTTTGATGGAAAAAAAGAAATTCGAAACATTCTTTTTGTTCAAAGCGACTTCTAGAAATAATAATTTTGCGCAGTTTTCCCATGATAATGTCAGAAAAATTTAAACAATTACCCAAGGCAAGTGCTCAAAAAGAGAGGCGGTTACGAGCATTTGTGGGAAATTGGTGAACTCACGACCCGTAAAGTTCGTTGCGCGACCCCTGGTTTAGGAAACTCTGACATAGAACATTAAAGTATTGGTGCCAAGTATGTTTCGCGGTGCCGTGCGGGCCATTTCCATTTCAAAGGTTAAGACAAGGTCAAATTACGACGCTAGGGTCATTTAACCCCTTTACCTTGTACCATGAGGTGTTCGGTGCTCGGCGAAACAGAAAACTTGCCGTTTTGGATCTTCTGTAGTTTTTTACTCCTGATCTTCTGATCAAGGTTGTGTTTGTAACTTTGCTTGTTTTTGTTCCAGTCGATGCAGGCAATGTCATCCAACATGGAAACCTTGGAATTTCAACGGAACGACGGGAGCATGGTAAAAGTTGGTCTAAAGTATTATCTATCTTATTAAGTGCGATGCTCTGAGATATGTAGGATTTTATCCATTTGGGCAGCTAGTTTCCGCACAAGACGAAAAATAAGTTAAATTCATGTTTAACACGATTCAAAATAACGATAGAGTAGCTTGGTTGTTATGTCTTTGATAAAAAGTATGATTTTTTTTCTGTCCATTTATGATGTATAATTTTTCGGCAATTTCATACTCTTTCCAATTGTAACAAATTTTGACAAACAACTCTTTTATTTCTTAGTGTACACAAGCTAAAGTCATTCACTGTGCTGCGAGGTTTTTCTCAAATATACATTTCATGTGGTTAACTTAAAAATACAAACAAAAATGTTCCATGTAACACTGTGGTGGGTATGCTTACTCCTAAGTGTCACTCAAACTTTCGCAACTTTTACCTACAGACCATGACGTCATTTCTCTCACCCAGCGAGCTACTCTGTAGTCGAGGAAACATTGTCGGCGAGGGCAGGATCTCAACAGTGAGACGAGCTTTTCACAAACTGCATGAAGATGTTGTGGTGAAGTGCAGGAAGATAGACGGAGATCAAGAGGAAATTCAAACTTGCCTAAAGTCGTATGTACATGCCTGAATTGTCTGTTAGAATTTCATAAAGTAACTTTGGTAAATAAACCTCTCAAGATAGTGGTTCCAACAGTTTTTGATGCATTTCCGCCTTTGCATATTTTGGATTCCTCCTCTACTGGACAAGAAGTGATATAAAGTAATATTAAAAGGTTTGGAACCACTGGTTTACCTCAAAAAAATATAATTTGCACATGAATAACTTAACTATGAAGTGGAAATTCCTTTCCTCAACTCACAAAGTTCCTCCCAGGGGTGGGAGCCACTGGTCCAAAGGTTTTAAATTAATCAACTCTAGTTTCGCTTGATCGGGAATAGCAAAAAAATATTTCGTTTTTTTAGAATCACACACAGCATAGAAATCCTAAACATCAACGGCCACGTTAACCTGTCCCGGACCATCGGCTACACATTGTGGAAAGGTCACATCGGGGCAGTTAGCGAATACATGGCGGGCGGCCAGCTCGCTACACTGCTCACCGAACAGCGAGGCGACTTCTTCCGAATCCCGCACATCGCAGCAACTCTTAAACTCCGTTTTTGCGCCGACATCGCTTCAGCGCTTGCCTTTCTTCGCGCCAGACCGCGTCTGCCAGTCAGCCAGCCACGCATCGATGACGTCATGCTGACGTCAGAGCTTCGGTGCAAACTTGTAACGTTCAAGTTCAGCAACTTGGAAGGGGGTGATGGGGTTAGGGGTGATGTAAGGGGGGGCGTGCTGGGACCCATGCTGGCGGTGGTGATGGCCAGGAATCTTAACCCAAGTTTCGGGAAAAATAAACCGCTGCGGGACGCGAGCGCTAATAAACAGGACCGGAAGGTTATGGAATCGATGGACGTTGTCGTGCAGCGGTGTATGGATGGAGCCGAACCCAGTCAGGTTAGAGACACTCTTGTGAAGATGCTGCCTGCTGGTAATGCTGGAATGTTGCAAGAGGTCGCTAAGGTGGCACGGGGTATACAAAACCTGCGCTCTACTGTATGCGACCAACAGTTGATTCCTATTTACCGTGCGTAGGTTAGCTGCGATGTGTCAATTATACCTGAGTTGGGGAATACCGGGTCACATACGTCTTGATTGATTGTGACCGGCCCGGTTTCAGCTAATTCGGAATTACAAAATAAACATATTTTATTGTTTTTTTTTTAGAATAAGTGACATTTTTTAAAATACAACGCTCACTTTTTTTGCCTTTTCCATAACATATGCTCTTACCAGCAAAACAATGCTATTTGTTACTTTTTACAAAGAAATACAATAAATATCAAGCAGAATTTAGTTCGATTGCCAAACCCTGTAATAAACAATATTTTTTGTAATTTTGAGTTTGATTATAAATTGTTTACCCGCGTTTATTAATGATTATGCAACACTGAAGAATTTTGTTAAACCTTCAATAATTCTTTGCATGATGTTTATGTTTTTGCACTGTTCAGAAATATTTCATGTTTTATGCATTTCTTGTCCTTTGTGTTTGATCGAAGTTGTTAGTTACTGCGCTGCTCTGTGAAAATTCAATTCCAGCTTGATATTATTTCATCATCATTTGCATTGTGCTTTTACATTTTTATAATAAACAGCACATAGTAAAGTTTTACATCTGTGTTACAGAAGAGGTTTTTGTAGTTAATCTCAAACGTCAGCCTGTCGGAAACAAGTGTGCGGCGTCATAGAATCATAGCGACACAATTGCACTAAAACAATCACCAAGCCGGAAATAACTGCGCAACGTTGAGACGTTATCAGAAGTGAAAAATTTAAGAGCACAATTGGTGGATTAATGTGGAACGCGCTGCAGCTACATCCATAAATATCAACTTGGCAATACAGTATGAAATGCTAACAATTTTAGTTACTAAGGTCACTTTTACATATTCAACTGTTGTGGGTTTAGACGTCGATGACCTGAGCGTAATATTAACAAAGTCAATGAGGGTATGGGTTCGTGAGCATCTGGGTTGCCAAATGTGTTTTAGCGCAAGTTCGCGGGCTGCAAACATAGCTTGGGTTTAGCCGTGACGCAGCAAGTTAACTGCTGAACGAGCCATTTATGCGAGTATCGGCCGAGCCTCATCAAAAATGAGAGATTATTTGCAACCATCGTTTTAAATAACCACAAATCACATTACACCAAATATTCGTTAAATTACTGAAGTCTTAAAAACTGCGCGCGTTCCCTATTTTAACAAACGCTGTTGTCATTAGTACTGTACGGTTTACCATGGGTTTCATAATAACAGTTTCCTCATAAGCACAGAGGTCGATTGGCGTTTAATCCGAAGATGTTATGTTGGGATTAAACCGCTTCAGGCTGTAAGTTTCAAGCCTGGCGCCAACACGTTTTGTTGATGATTTTAGAAGGTTTTAAGAATCGTTTGCCGCCTGTGTTGCAGCTTTGCACTTGTACCGACGTAATGAGTGTTAAGGAACGGCAGTGCTTTTCCAGAATGTGTTTAGATGCAAAAAAACACAGAGTCGAAATAGATTATCAGCTAAAAGTAAATCTGAACCAGAAGCACTTTGTGAGTAGAGGGGAAGAATTTCTACTTTATCGTTAAGTTATTTACGTTAAGTTATTTAAGTGTAATATTTCGTTTTGAATAGACAAGTGGTTCCAAACCTGTTATTATTAATCAATTATGTCACTTCTTGTCTAGTAGGGGAGGAATGATAAGTTCCAAAAAAGCGATGGGGAATACGTAAAATTCCAAAAAGATTTTGATTATTTACTATGAAAACGAAATCAATTCCACAAAAGCTTGTTTTATCAGCTTACAGATTAAAAGCTGCAAGGATGAAAAAGTTACAATTAAAATGGTTTAAACGCGAAAATGTCATGTTTAATGTGTAAAGGTAATTTGCGCGGACTTTGCTATTACAGATTGTTAACAGCTGACGCAATAAACAGCGCAGAAGCGCCACTTTCAGCAAATGATGTGGGAATTTTTAAACGATAAATATTTTAATACAGGTTTGATATACTAAAAGGCCAGTTAGATTTTTATTACAGTAAAAATTGACAAAATTTGAAGTAGTTTGCAAAACTTTCGTTGTAAGATTAGTTATAACTCACACAAGTCAATGCGATAGATAACGTGACGTTTAAATGTATCACATCGCTTTGTATATTTTCATTGCAAATTTATGGTTTTACTATTACTCTTAAGGAGATAGGAGATAAAAAGAAGGCGTCACAAAATACTGATGTCCATTAGTTTTTATAATTGACTGTGGGACTTAAAAATCATGAACATTTCAACAACAACTGTTTCATCGTACATCACAGGTATAATTTGGAACGGAAACTTTCTCGTGCAAATATTTGTGTTGACTGTGTTTGTATTTTAATGTCCCACCGAAATATTGTTCTGGAATGCATTATATTGAAACAGCTTTGTTAAATCCGCTTGCAATTAATTGACAATTGTCTACGTTTGCACTTGTGGACTTGAAAAAGGTTTTGTCGTCTGTAGCCGAAAACCCAACACTTTCTAAACTAGTTATTTTGTTGATCAAGACTCTATCATCGAAGACGTTACAAACTATACAAGAAGTGCAGTAGATGAAGCGATCGGGACGATATTGCAAACTACCCAGAAGCTTTCATTGTGAGTAGAAATGTACAACAGCACTTTTGCATTTTATTTTTGCAGAGTTCCATGTTTTAAAAGCTTTGCACGTTGCAGCATTGCATTTAAATGAGGATTGAGCCGAAAAACGCCTTGAGGCTGTGATGAAATATTGTCAATGGGATTGTACTGCTTACTGTATACCCAATCTAATGTCCAGCAGATAGGAAAAGAAAAACTATGATCATGAAATAATATAGTTATAAGTATTCGGTACCAATTGCAAAGTTAACTAATTTAACAAGTCTTCTTTTAAAAAACTCCAAATACTTTTAAATAAATACTCATATATTTCACCTATGCCACAATAAAAGCAATAGCAATTATTTGGACGTTTGCAATTCAATGAATTTCTGAAATACAAGTTCGTTTGGTTGTTCAACCCTCAGACTGCCCCTAAAACTTGCGTTCCTAAATGAGTTTGGCTTAATGAAAACCAATCATGTTTTCTGCCGTTGCAGCTTTGCAGTGACGGCGATAATGTTTGGTCTCGGCTGTTCGGCGAGTGCAACAAGAATCTTCAACTTCATCAAGAAACCGAAACATTTTCTCACTGGAATCGCTCTGCAACTTATCGCATTGCCACGTGAGTTGCTTTTTAAGAATCTGCTCGAGAACGATGATATCGTTATAGGAACGTTATGCTCCTCTAGCAATTGCACAAGCGTTGCTTCGGCGCCTAACTTTGATCTAATATTGCAAAAATTACCCCCAAAAATAAATATCCATGTCAATAAGTAGTAAATATGTGTCATAAATATTACAAACTTTCATTACTTTGGGACATAGACCTTAAAACTGACTTAATTCGTTATCGGAAAGTTATGCTTCTCTGGCAGTTACACAAGCGTTAGCTTCGACCCCTATTCAGGTCGTCTTCCACAGTGCATAAGCTTAAGCATCCCATCCGGGGCAAAACTAAGGGTTTTTTGACAACAAGGCTCGGCTATTGTCAAAAAACGAAATGACGTAAATGATACAAGCAGTATTTGTAGCATAAGGTACGATCTTGAAGAGTAGATCAAAACATAACTGCCAGAGAACTTATATGTCGTTAAAACATTGTATTGTAAACGTTTCAACAATCGCTCTTGTCAACATCAGTGCAAAATGTTAAAGGTATAAAAGCGTTATTTACACATGCCCAAAAGAACTTTTTAGCGTGTGTTTATTGTTCCTAACAAAAACACTCTAATTCCGGTTAGTTACCATATTGATTTGTGATGCTTTTTAGTGATGGGCTTGGCAATCACTCGCATACTGAGCTTAAGTATGCCGAAAACCATTGCAATGATTATTCAGTCTTCATCTCCTGGTGGGACTTACAGCAATATTGTTACTTACTGGTTGGATGGTGATATGGACCTCAGGTAAATCTGTTCTCCAACGCACCGATGTTTTCGATTTACTGTGTTACAACTTACTTTTTGGAACGATTTGTTGCATCTATAAATAGTTTAGTAACAAATCTAGCTATGCAGTATCTGAAATAAATCAATTGTTGCATATAATTTCTCATATTGCGCCAAACTCACTCTGTTGTGAGCCCCCTATAACGCCTAGCAATTACGGTGTAGCTGCAGCGCGTTCTATGATCCACCAAATGCGATTTCACTTTTTCGCGCTTCATAACGTCCTAACGTTGCGCAGCTATTTCTGACTTGGTGATTATTTCAGTGCAATTGTGTCGCTGTGTTTTCTTTCATCGAGCGAAATAAACTGAGCTCGGCTTAAAATACCAAAATTTAAAAACCCTTGTATAATTAGTTTTTTAACTCTTTGAACAAAGCCCATGCTTAATTTTTTGCGCGGTACAGCTAGCACTAATGCGATTGTCATCTTAAATTGCGAATTCTTGGCAGTATTATCACGTCTTTTATTAAACTCGGTTGAGAGTCTAATCACAATCTAAAATCATAAACACCATTGACCACACAAGTCGCTGTTGCAATAATAAGTTTGTAAGCCGGGGGCTAAGACCCGCCTTTCAAGATTTATTTACAGTTTTAATCGTTGTAAGGTTTGTTAATGCCCAGTACTTGTGTATAAAACATTATCTACGTTCTGATAACGCTGTTGTCATCAGAATCAGGAAAGAAAATGACGACAGCATTTGTCGAAACGTAGAAAATGTTTTACACACAAGTAATGACTTGTATATTTCCAATGAGACCATATAAAACCATAAGTGTGCCAAGAATATACCGTAACAATGCTAAAAAAATTAAATAACTATTTCCTTGATGGACGATTCTTCGTTATACACACCAAAAAGTTCCTAAATCTTTCATCACGTTACGAAATCGCAAATTAATCTCGGAATTTACGTGATTCCAATCAATTACATCATGAATAGAAATTTCGTCTCCCACGAAACGCGCAAATAAAGTAACCTGCCCTGCGGCTTGTGGTCAAACAAAACACATGCTTAAAACTTTGGCAGTTGCTTATTTACAAAACTAGAGATAGCTGAAATTTATAATGGAGCCTTACGGGCATTTAATGAAGATTGTTTTTCTCACATATGTCTGATGCTTCCAGCATAATTATGACGACAGTTTCAACTTTGATGGCTATGGGAGCACTGCCTATGTGGTTGTACACATTTTCAGCAATCTTGCAATTGGACGAGGATCTACGAGTGCCTTTCGGGTGGCTTGGTAAAGTTTCGGTTTTTGCGACATTTGAGTACATTTTAAGACAAGATTGTAACATTTGATAAAACACTGTAGCCTATCGAACATCCTATTCAAATAGGTCTTAAGTAAACATAAATCTGAATTCGGGCATTTTGAAGTCTATCAACTTTGGTATCAAACTTTATGTCTGGAATCCAAATCGGGAATTTAAAAAACACTACGAAAATTTTTTTAAGTTCCATCATTTTTCATGTACATGTCATTCATCCTTAGCTCTTACTTAAAGTTAAAAATATTTTGAAAGTTATTACTTATAACCAGCAAAATCCTCTCTGTCCGTTATACCGTTCTGCGAAATTTCTACAAATAAAATTTAAACCGGGTTCATTACACATTTTTAATTGGAAAACTTGTTCATACAGGTGTCGGTCTAGCAACAATGGTGATCCCTGTGTTACTGGGAATGGTCGTCCAACGTTTTGTGCCTTCAAAGAGCAGAATTCTAACGCGGGTAAAATAATTTTGTTTCATTATTACCCTCGGTGGGCGGAACAACGCTTGAATGCGTTATGCTCATAATGAGTCCACCGTCGAGCTACCTGCCTCATTGCAGTTCCGTTGGATGATTTTTATTTCATTTTTTTTGTAGTTTGTGACTTAAATTTAACGGCTTCCACTGGTTTGGCGAAATGCCGCTTAAGACAGGATTAGAACCCACAACCTTGCGAGCACAAGACAGTCGCGGTAACCACTCAGCTATCATGAAGGTCCATATAGGGAAATTTTAGCAATACTAAACCAAGATGTCGAGTTTATTTGGAATTAAGGGCACAAGCGACTCGACTCTGAACACCTTTTAAGTTCTGTTTAAATATCAACATATTTAAACAACGCTTTTGTGCAGATTTTCACAATACTCGGATCTATAGCTGTGCTTGGAATTGCCGGAACAACTATAGCGATGGGATCCTACGGAATTCACCCAACGAAGGCAATGGGGGTATGTGATTTCAGACTGTACTCGTGTACAATAACCTTTAAAACTTATCAAAACCGACGTCTATGCTCACTAGGAAGATACAAGCGTCTATGGTTCGTTAAATACCTCAAGCGCTATCACCAACATTGTCAATCGCAATTCCACCAAACTGTCTTGACCAAATAAAATGTTTTTCAAAACCAAATTTCCTACAATTTTTTCGCTGCAGGCGGTCGCCATGTTGGAAATCTGCGCTGTTGCCACTGGTTACGCAGCGACCCGAATTCCATTTCTCGAATTCACAGTTCCCGAACGACGCACAGTGGCCATAGAAATCGTATTCCAGAGCGTGCCGGTCGCATTTAACGTCATCTTACTCTCTTACCAGTAAGTTGGTGTTTAATCGATGCTCAACTAGTTTTTTGCGTTTTTTTGGTCTAGGTAATGCTACATTTTTAGGGAATTTAACAAACCAAGGGGTGGGTGGATACCGCGACTGCCTTTAACACCGCCTTATGCTCGAAAGGTCGTCGGTTCTAATCCCGTCCCAGTCGGTTGTGTTTCTCTGAGCAAGAAAATTTAGCGGCATTGCTCCAACCCAGTGAAATCAGATGGATAGATCCAAATTAAGCCGCCAACTTAAAAGAATTGAAAGAAAATTTGAACTGTGCTTAAGCAGGTAGCCCAACGGTGGACTCATTGTGAGCATAACGCATTCAGGCGTTGTTCCGCTCACCGAGGATAAAAATGAAAAAACATGATGTAACATTTAATCAGTTTTGAAATAGTGTTAAAAAGTCCTTGGTTACAGTTTACTATTTTGAACGAATAAAAACTGGTGAAAAATGACATTTCAGGAACAGTCCAAGTAGCGTGCTGGTGGACATGGTAAGTTTGCCATTTTTCTACGGCTCCCTACAAATCGGAACATCAGTGATAGCAGTTTCCACCTACCTCGTGCTGAAAAGATGCGGAATAAAGGCGTTCGTACCGGAAGATGAGAGCAGCGACAATATGGTTAAAGTGGATGACGCGGAGGTCGCAACAGCCGCTTTGATGAAGAACGAAAGTGAAAATGAGAACGCTACCAACTGAAGTTACGATGAAAATTCCCTTTTTTACATTATAGGGCAAACATACGTTTAGTAGATACAACAAGAATAATTTAACTTTTTCAAGGGGCAGGTTTTACATTTTAAAGGGCACATTGGGTGTAAGTGAAACAATTTTTGCGTGCTTTGAATCAGTAATAATCGCACGCAGATATCGCATCAAAAATTTGCACCGTGGATTACAGTGTATTGACTACATACAAGTTCTCTGGCAGTTATGTTTATAACCAAGCAACTCTTCAAGATCGTGTCTTGTGTGTCAAGTATCAATTTAAAATTTTCGGAGGTTTTCTAAGCCATAGAAAGTAGACTGCGTAGGAGAGCAGAGGCCAGTGTAGCAATTAAAAGGTGTAAACAAATTGTAGAATTCACGCAAACCGACAAAAACGCCAAACAGGATACCGATAAACAAGAAGTTTGTCTTACACATAGCTATGAAGCGCGGAAAGCTCATTAAAGTAAATTAAAAAACTTCCATCAAACCAATTGCTGCAGGACAATCTACTGTAAAATGTCTATGTACGAACAACCTTTACTGGCGTTTTCAAAATAAAAAAAAACTAGTTGTCTTGTGCAGTCTGAACGGTTTTTGTGTACTAGTCCACGAACCAGACTATTTTTTATGCTCAAAAACGGACCAAACACATTTTAAATGCTAATATGCAATTTACCATTGTAACAGTCGAATTCCACGATAGTTTTTTACGTACCTCCAATCAACAAGTAACTGGTGCATATGCTTTTTATGTTTGTTTCAGTTTTACGCCAACCAATATCCCAATGCCGCAATTGAATATACATGTCACTACATATAGTTTATGTCTATGCCGTATAATATCAGTATGTTTACATTGCGCATGTGCTAATTGTGCAAAACACTGTGCGGTCCCATCTGAGCGTTCCAATGTCACAAAAACAAGAAGCATGGCAGATGTTGGCCTGCCGTCAGACCGCTCTACCCTTTATCCACTGGATAAATCAAATTTAATTATAACCACACGATTGTTATTAATATTAACAGCGGTTTTAGCACGACCGCACGGTCACCGCAGTGCAGCGGACGACATAAATACAATGAATTAGTTTGCATCACAAATTAAACGCTTAAATGTCAAACTGCTGCAAAAAGCGGTTTAGGCTTTGCAAACAAGATCCTGGTTAGAAACGTTGGGAGATAAACTGGGTTCAGTGGTTTAGAAAAACATAACAGAGCAGAAGTGGGGTGCCAACCTTCCTATGTTTCAAAGGACAGTTGTTTATTGATTTTTTCTTGTTTCGAAGGACATCGTTGACAGACCAGGGTGCAAAATTAGCCATACTTTTCAGTGTACCTCAAGTNAATAAACAACAAACTTCTAGTCTTTGTACCTGTCGATCATATGCAGCAATCGAAGAAAAATCGACATTTTGTTTGTTTAAATACGATGTACCTACATAACCCAACATTAGACCAAGATTTTAACTCTTTGGGTTTAACCACTACCAAGGAACTCGTCATGATTTTGACAGATGTCAATTTGACGAGTGGTGCTGGCCTTCAGAGCCACCTAGGAACGGTGATTGGGATATGTCAGTTAAGGCAGCGTTCACTTGCTGCCTTGCCACTTAGTTATCGCGGATTTTGCATAGGTCTTGCAATGGTAAAGGTTTCATAATGAAGGCGCAGATTTATAGTCAGTTAATTGTAACTATTTTCAGTGTAGATGTCAAACCAAGGTAGTGCAGCCAATTTCATTTTCTGGGCTTCCAAAACGTTTAAGAATGGTAATTTTGGGCTCTGGTCCAGGTGTTAAGTTGAACTTATATAATAGGCACTGGTCCAGATGTTAATTTGGACTTATAAGATAGAAGCACACGACATTACACCACAAAGTCAAAACGCTTTGTCAAAGCCATTTTCTGTAAAATGCAAATCATTTCCTATTTGTTTTTCAATTGTATATCTTGGCTTGCTCCCAGTAACCGACCTTCAAGTGAAAGTGACGAGCCGAATGATCTTGTCAGGGCAGTTAAACCTTACGATTTCCGCTAAAACCAGCTTCCCTTAACCTTGACATTTAGAGGTGGGTCGTAAGAGCAAAAAACGTTTGGATTTCATCTGTTTAGTGTGCGCCAAATCACGTAGGCAGACAAATCAAATGTCGAAGTTGTGCATTAGCCTATATATTTTTGTGGCAGTCTTTAGGCCGAAGTAATGCACGCACTCTCAATAATGTAGGGCGTATAAACAAACAAAAATGATTTGTATGTCTGTATTAAGCTAATGTATTTCCTAAATAAAAGCTCTTGGGTAGTTGTTTTTAAGAAACTCTTCAAGCCCATGACTGGTGTTTCTAGGTCTTATTAAATTATTAATTACGTCGGTTTGATCAATAATTCTTTGGCTTTGAAAAGTTTTGCTAAAATTTGGTTCGGAAGGTAGACTTACCAGCAATATAACATCAAAAACATTTTGACTGTTGCAGTTTTCAGGTTAGAAATTTTACGCTTTCTTTATGAAACTTTAAACTCAAAAAAATGGACCAAACGCTCCAAGTCCATATGGTCCATGAGCATGACTGGCCCGGGGTCTGTACACTGCTGGTAAACTCCCTCTGTGACCTTGAATTTTACAAGGACATCGAACAGGACCCGGACACAAGACGCGACTTTTTGCGTCAATACCTCGATGTGCAGTACCGCAACACACAACACAAACACTCAACGGAATTCTTCTGGTGCCTGAAACGTCAAGAAAACCCTTGCAACTGCCTGAGCATCCACAGCAAGAAGCACGTCCAGCACAGCGACCTTGTAATGGCCGCTAAACTTGGGCTCCCGCGGGGTTTTGAGCTTCAAAAGCCCGCGGGGTGGAGCTCGCTCACCACGATGTCTGCAGGCGGCATGGTGATTCGTGAAACTAAGGAGGACAGTGACTTGCCGCGTTTCGGGCCAGAGCTGGAAGCCAAGTTTCCCGAAGCTTGCACTAAGCTGCAAGCCTACAGCGAATGGTTTCAAAAATACATTGGGGTAAGGCATAGATTCAATAACTTACAGTTTGAATGTTTATGTTTATCACCATAGAATTACAAATATCCCACATGCTTGACTGCTTGAAGCTCTTCCAAATCTTACATTACATTAAATACACAATTTTACATTAAAAAACACATCATTTTAACATAAAATCATGTGTCAACTCACCTCTAACGTTTGCTTGATCTTTATTTCATGATTGAATGGTAGTACTGACTCTGCCAATATTGGTATGTGTCATAAATATATAGCCATGGCAAAATGAAAATCTAAAGTAAAAATGGTGAATCAATTTCTAATGTCAACAACAAGTTCTTGTACCATTGGGTATAGTGTTTCCTTTCCTGCTATGCAATTGCAGTAGATTAGACATACCTCCCAAAAATTGACATTCCCAAAAATGCATGTACTGAACTTAATAGTAAATAGAATAATGTATGTACAGTACAGAACTCAATAATATTGCACTTTACAAGACCGAACTGTCCAGTCAAAGGGACTGATGACCGATCAAGACTTTACCATTTCCTATTTAAATTAATTTGCATACAACTTACCACCATTCTTGCCTTGGATGCTAGAATTCTGTGCATTGTGTCAACATAGGGACATGATAGGTTTAGCCTTAAGCCATGACTTCTGTTACCTTGATTGTTTCTGTTTATTTTTTGATTTGAAGTCTGGAATAAAATTTAGGCATTTTAGCACTCATAACTTTTATATCAACACAAAACAGGTATGTGGTACTCACTCTAAAAAGCTATAGCCTTTCAATGCCTTTTGCAAATGGCAATACTCTGTTACCTCACTTTCTTTCTGATATTCTTTAAATTAATTTCTCCAATTAAATTTCCTTAATGTTACAGACTAGTTTTTTTAACTGCTAAATAAAAAAAGATGGTATTTCCAGGCACACAGTCTGGATGTAGTTTTTTACAAGCTTTGACAAATCACACACCTGCAAAAGGAGTTTTAAACAGGCAAACATCACTTTCTTAAGTTTTGAAAATTGAAACAAACAAACATATGCACCCCACCAAATCGCTTCTTGAGCTATTTTTAAAAAATATGCAAAAATCAGTTGGTTCCAGTAAAAATTATTGTCTAAATATCTACAAACCCTAAACCAGTGGTTCTCATCTGACATTCAAAGCTTAAATTTCCCACCGGAAATTTAGTTCTAAAATTTTTGTTTCATGTCAGTATACTGGGAAGAAAAACTAAGATCTTATAATTGAATTTTGAATTTTAAACAAAATGTGCAATTAAACTTTGCGCAAGATTCCCCAGTAGGGAATTCCCTGTGCTTGAGAACCACTTTCCTAAATTTTTTCCAAAGCTGTGAAGAAAATTCTACCCAACCAGCACACAGTATAACAAGTGTTAACTGAACTGAAGTATGTCTGAAACGTATTGTTGGCTCCTGTTAACTGCCTATGCTTGCCCAACCGTCACTACAAAAAAAACATGCGCCAGCATAACTGATTCTTTAGGTACAACAGGCAACATACTCCCGCGAAAATCCTATTTGAAAGGGCCAACTTTTGAATAAACCACCCCTTTTGGTGAAAGTGCCAAAAATATAGCCAGGCCACCTCATAACTGTTATAACGTCTTTCGTTTTGTTTGTAGGACATAACAGAGGCTTGCGGCAGAAGTTTCTGGCAAGGCTGGCACATTTCTGTGGCTCCTGAGTTTCGGATGAGAGGTATTGCAGCGGATGGGTTAAAGGTAAGGGGAATAAATAAAAATTTTAATAAAAAAGGGCTTATCAGGGACGTCCACTTTGTGTCGTGTAAATCTATTTCACATCCAACTGTCAAAATTAGAAAAAAATTGGTCAATCGACAACAAAAACAGCACATTTTTCAACAGGCTTTATCGTCTAAAGAGAACTTAATTAAAAACAAAAGAGAGCTTGTACATTGTAATTACATTGTATTGCAAACGTTTCAAAAATTCTGTTGATCAGTGCATCAAGAATCTTAGTTTATTGCCCTATATGTCTATAATTAGCATATACTTCTCGTAAAATCGTTTTTTGTGCACAAGTGTCAAAATCAGTATAGAATCAGCAAAAATGCTTTTGTTTTTGTACACAATAACCGGAAACTGCTTCACAGGAAGCGATACGCCACTTTTCACCACTAGCAGACGCTACTGAGCAACTTCTGGTCATCAATACCGGCGTGAAAATCTGTCGCTTCGTCTGCAAGAATGCCGGCTTTAAAGATGCCCTGACAGCAACCTACCAGTCGAAAAAGCGATGGGTTATGCTGCTGGATATGAGAGATATCACTACTATTGATACGGGCTTCACTAATGCAGCTATTGAGCGAGTACAAGCTGAGCGATAGTGTTTGTCTGTGTTCAGGTATGGAGTTTTCGCGTCTGGCCAACAGTGCAATATTACTGGATTTTTAGGAATTGTGAAACAAACACACAAAAAGCTGTTTTAGAAATTTTAAATTGGAACACTTTCAAAAGCTTGTTTTTTATTTTGAATGTGAAACTTCTTAATTGTATAGTTTACAATTTTCTTTTTGTTGAAGAAACGACCAATTCGTTGTTTTTGTTTTGTTTATTTTATTGTATTTTAAACTCGTTGTTCGCTAAATACGATTGTTCTGAATGTGTTTTCTTGTCTTACTTGTGTATTGTTTGTCACTTTGGTATTTCAAAATCCGATTTTAAGCCAACAGTGTACAAAAATCTTCTTGCAAATTATACCTCGTTAAAAACAAACCGACAAAAGTTCACACCTAACGCTTGTACAGCAAATTTCTCGAATTTTGTTCACTGTTGATATACCTACATCATATGACGTCATCACATTACCCGGCAAATCGGTTTAGGTTTGACGTCATAACTCGTGACGTTTCAAAAGCGCATTTACTGGAACTATTTTTATTTGGTTTCGGCCAAATATCTCACTGGTTTTACTGTTTTGCTTAAGGTTTTAAAGCAGTTATGTAGAGGCGTTATTGGTTGCAATGCATTTAAGTCATACCTGTTTTGGGGGTTTTGTTCGATTTTGTGACGAATTTTTATTTGGTTTTCCCTTTTTTCTCTCTGTTTTTCTTCTTTTCACCAGCTTTTATCAAAACACACAACATCCAATACAAGTTGCTAAAGCGTCAAGTGTTTAGTATTTAGCGCGGAGACACATCGACAAAGTTTAACAAACTTTCAGCCGCATGATAGAATACGAAACGCACAGTTAAAGAAAAGTGTATTTTTCGTTTTCATACTAGAAATTTTAAATCACGCAGAAAAAAAATATGCCGTTGTGCCATTAACATGTATCCACATTTGGATAAACAAGCAAACAACTAAATTAGAAAAAAAAGTTTTTTTACAGCTAAGAAAACCCCTTTACAAGCTTTGGGTAAAAACAAATGTTAAGTGCAATATACAAATAGGAAAAAGTAAAAGAAATGCCCAAAAAGCACTACAAAATCACAGAAGTGGGAATTTTAAACCGTAAACCTCGTACGCTACGTATGTACGGCAGCACATACAAAGTTGCACCAACTCACAAAGTTATTTGCAAATGTTTGTAAATAATACAAAACGAGGTATTTTTTAATTTTTAGTATTTTAGCACAACGCCAATTGAAAATACTAGGGGTTACCTTTGAAAGGACAATTTTCGCATATTTAATGAAAGCTAGAATTAAAAAACAGAAAAACATGATCGTAAAAGGCAGTTTCCATCCAAAATTTCTTATAATGAGGCGTAATTTATAGATCTCAAACCTGTCATTAAGATCACTAGCCAAAAGCCGGCGGTTTTGAAATAACCCTACCGCCAAAATAATTTTCAAACCAAACGAAAAAAAACAACTTCAAGTTTAGTTTCAAATCCTAAATTCTTTATGAGAGTTAATATACCGCTTAAGAACTCAATAAAAGCATCGGCAAACCGTCTTGAATATCAAGAAACCAATCACAGTGAGTTATCAAAATCACG
>QXVZ01026709.1:0-13117 GCA_008931825.1 Phallusia fumigata
ACCTACATTGGGAATTGTTGACCCTTTAACTCTGTTGCATCTTCCCAATAGAGTGGCTTGCTACTCCGGTTTTGATGTACTTTGGTAACCAAACCTTTTACCTCCACATATCATGTTGTGCTAAGTATTTTAACGTGGGTACACTGATTTCAGATTTTGTTGTGACGAATAAAGCATACATAACCAATTTAAAATTTATGGAGCATAACCAAACCCGATTTAAAAATTATATTGCTCTTGCTTGTTTCAGCCATGCCTTGGAATCCTACACGGCAATACCATTTAATGAAAGGATGCCAAGACCGGATAATCCTGCTCTCAGACCAGCTTACCAAGGCAGCAACCCGATTAGGTAGGACCACCGTCGGGCCGCCAACCGGTTGCATTCCATAAACCACTTCAGTGGGTGTTTTACCCAAGAACCAATCATTGTATTCAAAACGTTACAAGCCTTTGACCCTATTTTGTGTCTGTTTCATTTTTAAGGGCGCATGACGGTGATAGTGTATAAAACTGTACATAGTTCCGACTACACATTGTTACAGAAAGTTTTGCTAGATTGTCCAAACCGCCAAAACACTCCCTGCTTTATGAACTCGTATATTTCCGATTTAGCCATGGAACAAACTGTGGTGTTTTTATGTACCCAGTGATGTATGGTCGAAGCATGCTCTCGCCATCACAAGAAAACACTTAAAGCGGGCTGTAAACCACCCGGATGATCTTGAAGCAAGGTCGCAAATGCATCTGGCAAGCGCGTTTGCTGCTATCGGGTTTGGCAACGCAGGTGTCCACTTGTGGTGAGTATAAATAATTCATGGCTTGGATCAAAACAGGCATAATAATCGCAAATTAAGATTTCACCAATTCCCCTTCTTTAAAGGCTGGAATAACTATTGTCAACCAGCGCTTTTTGTGTATTTATCTGCGTTTGCGCATTACTTTCATGTTTACTTAATTTACAAAAACCAAAAAACAACGCATTCCTTCGGTGTATAACGCACTTTCAAAGATTGCCTATAATAGCCGCATATTTTATTGCCTAAAGTCACGGAATGTCCTATCCGATATCCGGATTGNGAGACCACTGGAGTGACAATATTTGATTATTTGCCACTAAAAGCAAAGACTGGGATTGCAAGCAGGAATCTGAGACCTACATTGGGAATTGTTGACCCTTTAACACTGTTGCATCTTCCCAATAGAGTGGCTTGCTACTCCGGTTTTGATGTCCTATGGTAACCAAACCTTTTACCTCCACATATCATGTGGTGCTAAGTATTTTAACGTGGGTACAATGATTTCAGATTTTGGTGTGACGAATAAAGCATACTTAACCAATTGATAATTTATGGAGCATAACCAAACCCGATTTAAAAATTATATTGCCCTTGCTTGTTTCAGCCATGCCTTGGAATCCTACACGGCAATACCGTTTAATGAAAGGATGCCAAGACCGGATAATCCTGCTCTCAGACCAGCTTACCAGGGCAGCAACCCGATTAGGTAGGACCACCGTCGGGCCGCCAACCGGTTGCATTCCATAAACCACTTCAGTGGGTGTTTTACCCAAGAACCAATCATTGTATTCAAAACGTTACAAGCCTATGACCCTATTTTGTGTCTGTTTCATTTTTAAGGGCGCATGACGGTGATAGTGTATAAAACTGTACATAGTTCCGACTACACATTGTTACAGAAAGTTTTGCTAGATTGTCCAAACCGCCAAAACACTCCCTGCTTTATGAACTCGTATATTTCCGATTTAGCCATGGAACAAACTGTGGTGTTTTTATGTACCCAGTGATGTATGGTCGAAGCATGCTCTCGCCATCACAAGAAAACACTTAAAGCGGGCTGTAAACCACCCGGATGATCTTGAAGCAAGGTCGCAAATGCATCTGGCAAGCGCGTTTGCTGCCATCGGGTTTGGCAACGCAGGTGTCCACTTGTGGTGAGTATAAATAATTCATGGCTTGGATCAAAACAGGCATAATAATCGCAAATTAAGATTTCACCAATTCCCCTTCTTTAAAGGCTGGAATAACTATTGTCAACCAGCGCTTTTTGTGTATTTATCTGCGTTTGCGCATTACTTTCATGTTTACTTAATTTACAAAAACCAAAAAACAACGCATTCCTTCGGTGTATAACGCACTTTCAAAGATTGCCTATAATAGCCGCATATTTTATTGCCTAAAGTCACGGAATGTCCTATCCGATATCCGGATTGGTCAAAGATTACGTCTCACCTGACTACAACAAAGATCTGCCTTTAGTGGTAAGTTTTATCTTAACACTTAAATACGTCATGAGAAATTGTTTTCATCGTTATGCAATAGAACAATAAAACCTTGACCGAAGCGATAAAAATTATATTACCCTTGTACTCTATTTAGCCCCACGGGCTGTCTGTGGTCATCACCTCTCCTGCAGTATTTCGCTTTACTGCTCCCGCTTGTCCCGACCGCCACCTAGAGGCCGCATCAGTGCTGGGAGCTGACATAAGCAACGCCAAGCGAGCGGACGCCGGAAAAGTTCTTTCTGATATCCTGCTCACCTACATGGACGACCTCAAGGTCAAGTTTTTCTCGAAATTGAAAGTGGCGCTGAAAAGATTTTTAGAAGTCTATTTTTTTTCTGGCGTAATTTTCTGTCATGAGTTGGATACCTGCCAGTGTTAAAACCCAACCTTGGCAAATGTTTTGAAATCGTTCTGAAACGACAGCTAATTCCCTTGGAACCGGCACTTAACATTCTGTATAGTGTCTAGAATGAAATAAGTTTTAATCAAGTGACCTGGATAGGCAAGCTTGAGAGTCATGTTGCGGCACGCATGGCGCAAGTACGTATTTCAGCTCTCTTCAAACCACAGTGCAACGAGCACATTTGATTTTCCTTCCAACCGAGACACCTTTATTTGAAGAGTAAAGAATACTTGCGTGTGTGTTTTTCCTTAAAGACAAATTCACTCATTAGTTATTTGAATAGAAGTTTGTAAATTTGTTTGTCTAGATTCCAGATGGCATCTCTGCCCTTGGTTACACCAGAGACGATATCCCGGCTCTCGTAAAGGGGACTCTCCCCCAGGAACGCGTCACCAAGTTATCGCCCCGAAAAGTCGAGGAAGAACACTTGCACCAAATGTTCGAAGAATCGCTAACCGTCTATTAACACTCGTTGGTGCTATGTTGTGGGCAAACAAAATGTGTTTTAAGCTGTTCTGTAATCTGTTTAATTTCATGTCAGTAATTTGCAGTATAATTTGACTGAGGTGGAACGTTGCACAGCCGAAATAATTGTTTTACTGTTGTTGTTGTCGTTGGTACCCTTTTACCCGAATCGTGGATTTTGCAAAGTATCTGCTTGTTCTTTTTCGCTCGTGAATCTGTCTCGGCAACAACTTCACGAAATCTCGTTTCGAAACGTTGGCAAACCCGCCACAAAAGTAACATCAATCATGCCAATCTGTTTCTGGCTTTGTACCGTAAATATTGTTGTAATTGATGTTTGTTTTGCTGCTTTATCTTCTTCATATAGTTTTGCCAGCCTCGCCTATAAGTTATGTGTCGAAGTCCAGCTTTTAACAATATAACACTACTTTTAGTAAGTTAATTACCTGCATTGTAACAATCGCACTTGGCGGTTGCGGTGCCAAAACCGCTGCTTAGGCGCTTGAATTACGACATTTTAATGTATTTTGTGTAATAAAAAAACTGCTTCTGTACATGTGCGTAATGAAATCAGCTTACATATTTCTTTATTAGTGATGCACGGAAGCATTGTGGTGGAATATGCCCTTTGACTATGTTTCGGCTCGACCCAAACCTATGAAATTCGGCCGCAACTAAACTTTTTCTAAACATAAACATATAAAAACAACGTTTAAAGTTTTATAAACGACTGATTAAAACACAAGCAGTCAAGAAACATTTGTGTGCACAAAATAGCTGCCTTATCGTCAGCAAAATACTATGTAGAGTGTACATAGATGTCTTCTACAGCTTTTCTAAGAGAGTGGCGAAAACGAGTTCACTTGCATAAGCGAGGAACAATTCTTTTAAAAACATCAATCAGATTTGAACAACAGTGCGATGTGCACATGCACGGAACTTAACAAATATTTAGTTGGCTATAGTCATTTCCTAGTTTCGTCCAAAGTCTACAGAAATATTAAAAGTCCGGAGTGATTTCTATGACTCTGGTTTATTTCACACATCAAACGATGTGAAACTGATGGGATATATAATCGTGGATCGCGAAAAGTCCGGACTCATTTCAGCAAAGTTTCGCAACTGGTAAGATTGTGTTGGGATTGTATTAATTGCTATTTGTGACAAATTGAAAAAAAAATTAAATCCGGCTTAACGAGAATATAAAGATGACGGTTGGAACTTAAATTGGTCGCTGATTAACGTACTTCAACATCTATTTTTTTTTCTAGCTGGTCTAAAATCTGCCTTAGGTTAGGTTTAGGTTTTTCCGTGCTATTTATTGAGGCTCTAGAATTGTTAAAATGGAAAACAATGAAGCAGGTGAGAAACATAGAGAGCTTGTTAAAAAATGGAAAATAACAGAAGTGGAAATATCGTATTTTTAATTTTAGAAGGAACTTCAACTACTGTTGTAAAGAAAATTGGTCCACACCTGCTGACAGACAAAGCACACTTGGTAGAGGGTTCCAAACCAAAAAATCAAGAGGACCTAATTGAGCTTGCCCAACAAATTCAAAGGGTACGTGTTGCAGTGCACATTGATATTAGTATATTGATAATTTGTAACAATCTCTATTTTGTCAGGTAATGTTGCTTCTTGTTAATATCCACTGTAGCCCTTTTTCTTGTTAATGTAACTGTAATGGAAATATAATTTTTACTGCTGTCTTGTGCTTAATTTTCTGTATGCTAAGGTCTGTTTGTTGACAGGAATCACCAAAGAATTGTTAACTTGCAAAGTGTTAAAATTCTTATTTTATTTTTAGTGTGATGATTCTATCAAAGCTGTGGCTAGCAGTAAACTGCGAGCCATTTTGGAGCAAATGCGAAGCCTACAACAACAGGTCACATGTCTAGTACTAAACTATAATTAAAAATAGACACTCTGTCTTACAGTAAGTGTTTAAAATACTGAACAGGCTCGCCAGTGTCTAGAAGAAGCCAAGAGAGATGCAGATCTACATCATGCTGCATGTAACTTCAAAAAAATTCCTGGAAAGTTATATTATCTTTACAAACGCAAATCTGGACAGACATACTTCTCAATGCTTTCCCCAGAGGTACCTTAGTCGTTAACAGCCTTCGATTTGTGTATTTTTAGAATATAGATAGATAGATGATCAAAATGTCAGTGGCTATTTATTCCATTGTAAGAGTGAAAATTTTGCAGGAGTGGGGGTCCGGGTGCCCTCATGAGTTCCTTGGCTGTTACAAACTGGAGTTTGACTTATCCTGGACACTTTTCGAGGACTTGCAAAAACGGGAGGAGGACAATGCTATGATTGAAAAGCTCATTAAACAGCAGTTCAATACCGCTTTGACATATGAACCAGCTACATGATGTCTGTTATTGTTTTAAATTCAGCCAGGTGGTAATGATGGGATATCAGTTGTAATTACCAAGCTATAATTATGTGGTGAAACTGGACAGTTTGTCTTTGGATTGTCAGGTGACGACGGGACGCATGCGTCGAACTTGTCTGAAAATGCTGTGTTATCAGTTGCCGAACGTTTTGTAGAATTTTTTGTTCGTAAATGCAATTTTATTTTTCTTGAATAATGGCCTTGCTTCATTCATGCTGAATGTTTAAGTAGTATTTGCACAAGAAACCGACATAGTTGGCGATTTGTAAAAATTCGTAAAATAAGGCACTAAAGTAAGACTGTTTCCGCATTTCGTTTTCTGTTTATTTTTTGTCGATATATCTGCGTTGGGTGGCGCAGGCATATGTGCAAAAAGGTTTGCTTTGCTTAAATTTTATTAAAAGATGAGACGATGAGGCTGAGTTATCTACATTCAAGTACCCGTTCCTGTACTGGTTGGTCGCCCGACAGTAAGTTCCAAGTATTGTAATTTGATCTAGTGTAGGCTTGTTTCCACATGTTTGCGGTGCCTTTGTTATGGTCGGGGCCCAGCTCGCGGATACGTTCTGTTCAGAACGACCCAAAAAACTAACTGTTGAATCTGCGATTCGATTTCTATTCATTCTTTTGAGGCACAAGGAGGTTTGGTAGCTTTTTCTCCCGTTGTTTGTTCACCACCGTTTCGAAACGGTTGATGCCAACAAGGTTGTAACTGTACGGTACGGCCTTTGCAACGAGGTACGTACCGTACCGTTTCCCAACCTTGTCAATGGATGGCAGTACGGTACGTTGGTACGGTGTGGTACGCGACAATAATCATCGAATGTTACGGTATGTTCTTCGTAACGAGGCACGTGGTACGCACACTCTACCATACTGGCATCCTTAGTGTCCACTATCCAATATTGTTGATTGTCAACAGAAAAAGTTGTGTAAGCTGCCCTAGCGCAGTTTACAGTTGCGCTTTTGTGCGTGTAGACCAGTGATTCTCAAAGTGTGGTCCGCCATCCCCTCATAGTGGTCCGCGAAAAGATGGCTGAAACTGGGCAATGGTTTAAAAAATCGCCTATTTTGAGAGCATGTTGGAATGGAATACTGTTTGGTGGTCCTCGGAAAAAAATTCGAAGGTAAAGTGGTGCATGGGCTAAAAAAGTTTGAGAAACACTGGTGTAGACCAGGGTCGGATTAACCCCGTTGGATGCCCTAAGCACTTTAAGGCCTTGGTGCCCCCATACAGTGGTGTCCGTGCCTGATGCGTAGTTGGATGGCGAGAGAAGCGGGCCTGTGGCGTACCATCTGCGGTCTCAAGTATAAGCCTGTATAGCCTAGTATTTTATGAGGCCGTGTAAATGTCTATCAAAGTGTATGTAATGGCGGCCATGCTTTGGTAAAAACTCTTTGGCTGGATAAAAAAACATGTAAGAACAAGTAGTCATTAAAAAATGGTTATTTTGTTGCACTTTTAGTCACCAGTAAATGCGATATTACCAGATTAAATCCATTCCTTCAAAGTGTAAATGATAAAAAATAACTGGGACTCACTGGCGGCGCACCTATTTGGCGGCCGTTAGTTACACTAGTAGAAATCATACGGAGCTGTGATGGTTCGGATTGCAAGTTGATAAAAACCAGTCACAGATTCAGGCAGGCAAAACGAAAACTTTCCAATTAATTTTAATACGAGAGGTCTTTCGCTTGCTTCTCGGTAAAATTTAGTGTTGTAGTGCGGCAATACGTAGGTATTTAGATTAAATATTTCTTGTTAAAGGTAACATGTTAAAATCCTTGATATGCTAATGTGGCAACACAAAGAGCCAGCAATTATACTAGGTCAATCATCAACGAATGACTTGCATGTTTGGTACATGCCTCTCAGTAATTATTCTAATAATTCTGCGCCACATAACGTCCCAACGTTGCCCACCTTTTTCCGGCCTGGTGATTGATTAGTGCTAATGTGTCGCCATGTTTTCTTTCACTAAGCAAATTAAACTCAACTCAACATTTAACAACGGGTTTTAATTGGTAAACAGTGTATTTTACTGTTTTACAGCGGGAATGATATGGTGAATGTTAAAAAGTAATAGTTAGCTCTGAGCCTCTAACCCTGTCCCAAATTGGAAAGTTTAATTTTGTGCGGAGGATTTATTTTCAAAAATTTTTTTGTGCGGATGTACACCCTAAAAAAAGTTGTTTGTGTGGATAACTTTTGGAACAGCGCTGATAGCTACAGCAGAAAACAGAATAAACTGGCAGTGGCAATGCACTTATTCGAAGCAACTTGACGTTAGTCACGCTTCAATACATACGAAATTGTAACAAACAGAACAGTACTCTGCAACCATTTTCACTCACGTCACGCTTGTAAACTTCCAATATTCGGCAACACACCATAACCTGTGTTTTGCGCCAGGTAAGCCTTTTGAACATTTTAATTATTTTTTGAATCGAATAAAATATTTAATGCGCGAAAGCACCAAAAGTTAGAAAACCTCTAGATTTACAAAATGTTTTTTGAAACATTAAACAACGTGCAGTCATGCGTAAAAAATTTACGTGTTTCTGTGTTTTCGATTTCACCAAAATAACATTGCGTCACCGTTAAAGATGTTTTGGTAGTTGTTGAAGCTGTACGATTTTTTCGCAAATAAATCATCTATTTACTATACAAAGCAGTTTGTGAAAATTGTGTGCGGATTGTAAAATTGTGTGCAGATTTGTACTCAAATCACTGAAAGTGCTCAGATTGTAGGGTCTTCAATCCTCCGCGCAGGTTATTCTTTCTAATCTGGACCCTGCCCTATGTTCTTTGAAACACTAAGTGAAAGCAACATGGTTAGATGTAACAAAATTTAAACTACAGGTACCAGGCGAAATACCAAATCAAACTGTGTCACAAAGTGCTAACCTACAGTTTTTACTTGTTTTGTCCTGTCTTAATGTGTTACTTGCTTTTTTTGCAGTAGCAAGTGCACCTCTGGAACCAAGCACACCTGCAGTTTTTAAATCCTTTCTAAAATGCCCAAATCCTAATGGGGTAGCATGATTGGTGTATATATAGAATATGTTATTCCTTACATGTTATTTATTCAGATTTTAAGGTAAACATAACCAATGGCAACTTTTACTCAACCTGGAAAGTATGGCTTTCCGCAACCACTCTTGATGCAGCCAAGTCAGGCAAACCAATGGGAAGCAGAGAGAACTGTTTGTCAAACATTTGATGAACGAAAGCGAACCCAAGCACCATCAGTGACTGGAACATCAGTTCTTGGTCTAAAGTTTGAGGGTGGAGTCATGTTGGCTGCAGATACGCTTGGATCTTATGGTTCAATGGCAAGGTTTCGTAATGTTTCAAGAATTATGAAAGTCAACGACTGTACAGTACTGAGTGCTTCTGGTGACTATGCTGATTACCAGTTTATTAAAGCAGAGCTGGAGCAAATGGTAATTGATGATGAGGNGAAGGACAGTTTTAAGAGTTCCGAAGTCGGTCTGTGATGTTTGAAATGTGTAATCAAAGTCTTCCTGCACATCCCCTTCATAGCTGAGGAGCTGTTCTAAACCATGAACCATGTCCTGTAAATAAATTGGTGTTTGTTGTATTGCAGTCATTTTTAGCCTGACAGCTGAAACTTAAATTACAGAACTTTATGAGACACATATTTTTCTTTGTCACCTCAAATCACATTTAACAAAACATTTTACTACCAGGAATTAATTCAGCATCAATGAAATGTTTGATAACAATGCAACTCCTATAAAAAATTTGTTTCTCAGTTAGTTTCTTACTGGGTCAATGCTTCGGTAATCCTCCAAAGTAACTGGAATTACACCAACAGGCAGATTTGAGGTGGATGCCTCTGAGGCTGGTGGTGCTGCAGTCAACTGCTGCGATTTGGAAGAACCTGTATTACACTGGTCTGCAGCATGATTAAGGGGTGAACCCGGTCGTGGAACTGAGGATAAAAGCTTTCTGTAGCATACCATTGGCAACCTAATGTCAAGTGTGATGCAGTTGTAGACAGCAAGGCCCATGAGCTTGTTCAAAGGATGGTTAAGGAAAATCTCAAAAAATACTACTTTTAGTAAACATGTACTTTCCACACACAGTTTAAATTTTTAAAGTTTAGATTTTGTGGTGCATTCTCAGAACAAAAGCATTTTTTAACACTTATTTTGGGCCTACTAAGACAAGTGATTATTACAAACACAGGTTACTGAGCAAAACACAGTGTAAAAAGGATACAACTCCCACAAGAAATAAATCTGAAGAGTTCTCGCTGGCATTGTCGGCAAACCAGTAACACCGAGCTTTTTCATGGTACACAAAAGTATTGTATTCTGGTGACAAAACCTAGGCATACAAAACAGATGTTGAATTTGCAAGAAATAACACAATTTTTGTCCTGTAAAACTACGATTTACAACTTTTTGATCTCCATCAGAATATTACACCAAAAGTTATTTTTTGACATAAAACTTGCTCAATAGCAAATAAAACAACATCCAGCATTTTGTTCATGTTTACCTTTCTTAGAAGGAGAAGAAACCATTCTTTTGTCAGTCCACCCATGTCATAGCCAGGTTCCCCCACGAATTCTACACGCAACTTCTTTTTCAAATGCTTTCGATTGCTGGGCATTAAAAATTAATGCAAATAATTTCTGGGTATATTCTCCACACACTAAAGAACTGACAATTATGGCATGAATAATTGAAAGAACAGAAGCTTTTTCAATGAGGCAATTTTCATGTTTTTGTAAAGTGTGGACCAATAAAATTGACAAAAAACTTATATGCCTAGATCTACAATTAAAAATATATTTTTTTTAACTATTAAATGGATTTTTGTTGCATTGTCAAGTTTAAGAAATGGAAATACAAGTAACAAAATATTGACAGAAACCCTGTTGTTTTATGTTAAATCTTTGTATTTTAGTACTAGGATTGCCAAACCCACTTGAATATTTGTTCTAATGAGTCTTGAAGCATATGTTGGCGACGGACTGATATATTGAAGAACAGTTGATTGACATTAGGAGCTCTTGAAGGACGTCTGTTTAAAACATACAAAAACAACTAGTTACATGGGCTCATCAACAAAAAACAGTCTCTTAGAATCAACCCTATACAACTATACAAAAGTGCAAAAAGTCTTTGTGTTAAGTACCAAAGAGTGCCGGCAGATTTTCCTTAAAATACTTCACAAAAACAGATGCAAACCTTCTGATGGTCTGAACCAGTTCATCTCTTGCTGTTCGAATCATCTGTCGTTCCTGGTCATGTTTTAATATACGAAGTTTTGCAACAAGGCTAAGCACAAAGGGAAAATGGCAGAAAGTGAACCTAGGGAAAAAAAGCAGACCTAATTAATTTATTCAAAACATTTCTTTAAAATTATTCAAAGAGAAAATGGAAAACAGAAATTTGGAAAATTGTAAACTCAGATAGCTTACCCAGAGTGGGATGCAGGGTTTTCCCACTGTCGAAACTCTGCCATAACGTCAATGTGATCAAGAGTATGGTTGTAAAATTCCCGATAAGAAACCAGGCGCGGCTTCACCAAATTGTTAGAGTTATCTGCAAAAAAATTTCATAATACTCACAAAAAAAGACATTCAAAAAAACATTTAATGTCCAAAATTCTTTCTGCCCAATAAGAGTCAAAAGTAAATCAGTGCATCAATACAAATTTTATCGATGCACAAGGACTTACTCATCAAAGAAAGAACTTTAACAGCTGAAGGAATCCACCATCCACAGTTAGCCATCGGTGGCAGGTCATCTGACTGACCCGGAAACAAACGTAGCGTGACAAACTGGTGAAGTCGTTCAACCAGGGGCCGAAATCGTGGAGTTGATAACCTAATTGGGATGTTTATAAAACGTTTTAGCACTGTTCAAATGGCATGAATGTCAGTACATAAACACAATATGGTAAAGTGTTGAATTCATGTGCAAGAATTACCTTCTTAGCCAGTGAGTTAGTATGTGCTGATCCCTTTCATTTAGTGTCGCTATCTGTCGAAGTAGATGTGCATACACAATGTATGTATCAATTCGTGCAAACATCGGGTTTTGCAGGAGAATTAAATAGGCACGCAGATCACTCTCAGTCTTTTCGCTGCAAGAAGGGGAGGTTGTCAACAACACTTACAAAGGCGTACCTGTCTTCTTATTTTAGCGTTTGGCAAAACAATAAATGTCAGCCATATGTACGCATATAAATAAAACATACTGCCCTTGTTTGCCTTGCTAAACATTGTGCAGCCATGTATAATAAATTACAACAGCAATGTGTAATGGCTGTGTTTACCTTTTCCATTCATTGAGCAAACAGTTGATTATTCCTTTTAAAACAAGTTTCTGAATCTCCTGGCTCTGCAAAATTAACAATGTGTTATAAATGATGACAGATGTGAAAATCGGGGAAATGTAGCACTCAAGCAATTGCTGCAAAGTCATTCTCACTGTTGGGTTAATGGACAACCATGCAGCGGTGCGTGAATATGAAACATGTATTCAGTGGGCAAAGGCAACAAATCCAGTCCATTGTTGTGTAACATGAGTTGCTGATCTGCCTGTGTGTATTTTAGCAACGAGCCACTGATGTTACAAAGCTGAATAGGCCTCTTCAGACTGAACAAGCCACTCGGACTGTGCAACAATAGGCCCAGATAGACTCTCATGACAATTGCCCAAAATACACAAGATTCCAGGCGGATCTCAAGCGTCAAAATCTGATTAGGGATTTGAGTGGGGAAATTGTGACGTATAGAAAAGTAGGGATTTTTATTTAGGAAGTGGACTTGACTTCCTTTCCAAAACACAAAGGAAGTTATTCTCCATTTCTGGCTTTTATCTCACAGAAACACATCCTCAACAGAGCAGACAGTAACAAACAGGTTTCCTACACCATGGTTTATCTGTGATGTGAACTTTTATTAGTTACTCAATGTCTGATATTTATAGGTAACATCATGCTGGACATGATGTTTTAATTTGCGTCATCATGTGTTAAATGGTGATTCACCATTTACCCAAAAATTTGGCATGTATGTGACATCATGAATATGAATTGATAAATGTACCTGTTCAGTTGACTAAAAGACTTCAAAATGTATGGTAATTTATAGGGATGGGCAGAGTCTGACAAGTACCTGGGTATTTGATACCAAGCAATGACATTTTTTATGCTTAAGTTTTAGGTGGTACAATAAAGAAACGGTCATTGCTCAACTTAAATGTGCAAAACATTCCATAGTGGGCCAAGTTTTATACAAGGGTAAGTTTTAATGAGAAAAAATGCCTCCTGTCTGTTTATTTTGTCGTACTAATTTACCTCCTGTAGGGCCAAACATGAAAACATTTTAGTTTTAAAGATTTAAAAATTTGGTGACTAAACTATTGTTGCATTATTTATGTTTAACATCACAAAACCACAAGCCTGCTCTGCTAAGAACACATGTTGCTTGGCAAAACAGAACAGTTGTAATTTACACATTAAACAACCACAGTCTTACCATTTGCAATAG
>QXVZ01026719.1:0-10829 GCA_008931825.1 Phallusia fumigata
GACTCGTAAATTTCGTGTTATTTTTATACGGTGGCCGACGACTACAATGGACTTAAAA
The DNA here is from genome assembly GCA_008931825.1 of Phallusia fumigata. Lineage (NCBI taxonomy): Eukaryota > Metazoa > Chordata > Ascidiacea > Phlebobranchia > Ascidiidae > Phallusia > Phallusia fumigata. Next base: position 59 of record QXVZ01026719.1, read on the forward strand.
TATTCAGCTTGATGATAAGGCCACAACTTTTGAGACATATGCGGACTTCTAAATGTAACAGTAGGCCTGAGGACAAATTAAACTGGTTTTTAAATTAAACTCATTGCGAAACAAGATTGCGAGATGTTAACATTGATTTAAATATCTTTCATCACATTCGCTGGTGAATACATGTGGAAAATTTTTTCAGCTTGCATCTTAATTATTTAATGCTGATCCATTTGGTTGCTCTGTACAAATAACGGCGTACCAGTAAAAAATGTGTATCGTGGGCTTAATTGTACGTTTTCCGTGTAGTTACAGTTAACAAATTACACAAGCTGTAATTCATGTTTGTGTACAGACTGGTATCAGTTGTGTTGCAGTGGCTAACTGTTTGCCGTGGTTGGTTTTTACAAACTTTTTCACAATGAGTCGACATGATGGCAAAATAATGTCGCTGGACCAGAGGACGTCCGAATATCGAATGACAAACCCCTATTCACTCGAATACTTGCGCCGTATTACAGAAACATGATTGTGTTTGTTGTTCCACAAAGCGATGCTAGATGTCGCGTCGCTTCATGAAAACAAACACTTTAATCGCGTTTACTCGAGTTGAAAAACTGATCTGTTGTCCAAATGGCGATCATCGATCAATTCTTCCGCAGCGTAAAAGAAAAAAATGTTAGGTCTTTGAACTATCCGACTCTCAGAAATGCACGCAGTTTTTAAATAGGGTCTTATTAATTACTGAGTCGAAGTGTATTCTTTTCATCCCACACCACTGCTATGAAAAAAATGGATGCAAATCACTACCGTTTGTAAATTGTTTCCCTGCTAATTGAAAAACCGAACGTGTCATGACGAAATGAATACACGATATCCCCAAGTACGGTACGATGCGATGCAATATTTTGCTAAGGTACGGTTAGCAGGCCAGAATCAGGTATGGTACGGTTGCACGACACGCTCTATCCCCATACGTGGTACACACAACTTAATACGTACCTTCATTACCCGTCAAGAGCAGAGAAACATGTATATTCTGGATTTTGAGCATAACACACCCTTTTGCAAAGCAAAAACAAGTAAAGGAACTATCTGACCCCACACAAAAATATTATTTTCCACGTGCATTTATTTTAGTTCTCCCACTATTGGCGGAAAACTTAACACGTACCACCACAGACTCCAGATTACAAAAGCAAAACATACAAAAATAATCGTTTAAACTAATTGCATCATACAAATGATTCTACACGCATGCAATAAATTAAACTTACAAGTTAAACACTAATGTTGGGATAAGGTTTGTTTAAAATATTATTTCATAAAATTACCCTGGCAACCCGACACTTGAACGCAGAGGATAAATTTGAATGGGCAACGGGGTATATGCGTTTGATTTGCGAAATTTTAACTTTTGGTAAATGCAAAGATATTTCGTTGTTTACAAGTGATTGATAACATGCAACCGAACCAGGACAATAAAGACATCAGTTTTACAAAATTTTTGTCAAACACTATGCTAATTTGAATAAGTTGAGGGCTATCTAAGTTTTGTAGTACCGTGTGTTTAAAATAGTATTTGTGTTTCAATACAAACAACAGGTTTTGGATTCTGTATTTTAAAGTATTTACTTGTAAAAACCACAACTTCAAGATGGCTTACAAGCAAAAAGTGCAGAAGGTTATGGTTCAGCCTATCAACCTGATTTTCCGCTACCTACAAAATCGATCCCGTGTTTCTATCTGGGTTTACGAGCAAGTAAATCTTCGTATTGAAGGGCACATTGTCGGCTTTGACGAGTACATGAACTTGGTATTGGACGATGCAGAGGAAGTGCATCTGAAGAGGGAATCGAGAAAGCCCCTGGGTCGTATTATGTTAAAAGGAGACAATATTACAGTGATTCAACAAGTGCAAGATGAAACAATAACTCAGACACCAGGAATATAATGCAAGAAACATTACAGGCTTTGGAGAAGCCTTAGAAACAAGCTACAAGTTTTAAGTTTTATTGCCAATGCAGCTCATTTTGTTCTGTTTTTTTTTACTTCGTGCTCAAATTTCAAAAACTGAGTTTTTGTAAACTGCTATCAAATTTGCTGCCATTGTTTGTTTTTTATCTGGAAGACTTGACAAAAAATGTAGACTTGATTTAGTGCTTCTAAATTAGAAAAAAGTCTGCCTCAAAATGCTGTATTTTTAAGTGCATTCTGACTTTTTGTTATGCACATGTCAGATCTTGTGAATTTCTGCTATCATTTTAGCACTGGTCAATTAATTGTTTTGTTTCCAATTTGCTGCTAACAGTTTATCGCTAAAACTGCATTAAATATCATAGTCAAAACAAGTACCATGTAAACTGCTGATTTATGATTGTGTAAATTTACATAACATTTAGGACACAACTATAGGCTTTTTATGGAATTACATCCCATACTGGAGAGTGGGGATGTCCCCAATGACAATTTGTGGTATGTTCTCTCAGCCCCATATGCACCATGCTGTCGTGTGGGACAAGCCTGCGTAGCAACAGAGGATTACAAAGTTTTCATCATTGGTGGCGCTGACCCTTCTACAGCATACAGCGACCTTTACAGGTAAAACTAAAATAAGCACATTAAATTTGCCATGTCAGTTGCAATTGGTTTTGNACAAGCAACAAAACATCTGACACTCTTGTACTTACAGTTGCCTAAAACTGCAAGCTAATGGTGACGTGCCAACTGCAAGAGCTGCACATTCCGCTGCATCATACAAAGACCAGGTTTTTATATTTGGTGGTTTGTCGCTGGAAGGAGCATTGGACGACATGTACCAGTTGGACACAGGTATTTTACAACTTGCTAGATCAGATCTAACTGTGTAAGCTGTGCTGATAAAACTGTTTATTTATAGAGTCCCTAACCTGGACCAAATTGAAGTTCGATTCTGCTCCTCCGTCATCAAGATTAGATCACTCCATGATCATCACACATCTTCCCATCATCAAGAAAACAGTAAGTTGTTCGAATTAAAAATATGAGTTATGATCCAAGCTAGTATCTTAGTACTTGGTACTAAAATCTTCCAAACATCACACAAAGATATGAAAGGTTTTAAAAAGCCCTTTTTAACTCGGCACAGGAGAATTAGATGTAACGTAATTGGTAAAAACTAAAGAAGTATACAAAAAATATAAGCTTAACCTGATGTTACATAATAGAAAAACAAGTATTTTCCTAAACTACAAGTATCTCTACCATAAAAAACATGTTTCCATTTTTGTAACAGCCAAGGGACCCATCTACCCAAAGTAGGGAGGCAAATGGAACCACAGAAGTGCCTTCAAGCAACGGAGATCCATCAAGCTCAAGACCACAAATTGTAGCCCTTGATGACTGGTATTCGTCTGTATCGGATGAAGTTCAAGAAGCAGGAGANTAAAAATATGAATTATGATCCAAGCTGAGCCAGTACCTTACTACTTGGTACTAAAATCTTCCAAAATCACACAAAGATATGAAAGGTTTTAAAAAGCCCTTATTAACTCAGCACAGGAGAATTAGATGTAATGTAATTGGTAAAAACTAAAAAAGAATACAAAAAATATAAGCTTAACCTGATGTTACATATTAGAACAACAAGTACTTTCCTAAACTACAAGTATCTCTACCATAGAAAACATGTTTCCATTTTTGTAACAGCCAAGGGACCCATCTACCCAAAGTAGGGAGGCAAATGGAACCACAGAAGTACCTTCAAGCAACGGAGATCCATCAAGCTCGAGACCACAAATTGTAGCCCTTGATGACTGGTATTCATCTGTATCGGATGAAGTTCAAGAAGCAGGAGACAGGTTGGAGTCAGTGACAATATCAGATGACAAAATCGACGGCACGGTGCCAGTTTGTCTTGTATTTGGGGGCATGGACACCTCTGGTAACCTCTTCAATGATTTGTTGGCGCTGAGGCTGGGGGACTAGCAACTTAATACAGCAGGTTTCTGTTGCAAAATTTCCACCTTTTATGTGTGGAAGAAGTGCAATTAGCAGTTTTTCCTGTAACAGCAATGGCACAAATAAAAATTGTTTTGTCTCAATTTATGTTTTTGGTGACATTGGAGGTTAACAGGTTAAATATATGCAAGAGTTTTATAGTGAACTATTGAAGTTATTTAGCATTTGGTGATTACAAATTGCACTGTTAGATCAAAAAATTTATTACCCAATGTACGTATGTTTGTTGTTACATGCTAAATTGCACTGTGTAATTGAAAAACTAACCACTCCATATACGCACATTTGTTACACGCAAAATTTTCACTGTTTGTTTAGTTATCGTATTCAGTCGTGCTGCTGCATTTGTACCTTGTTGCTGCAAAAGTTTATTTTACATTTTTTGTGGTTTGTTTTAATCCTATTTTTATACTTTTGCATTAAAAAAAACTACTTGATTGCAAGGATTGAACAATTGTGGTTATATTACTGAGGTGACAAGAATACTCAAGGCCAACCATTGCAAGTTATGTCCAGCTGAACTTCACACAGTGGTAGGCAACAGTTAAGTACTTCGAGCAATAACCTCATGCAATTTTAACAAAAACTTTGGGTTGTGATCCATGTTGTGAAACACAGCCAAATGATTGTTGAAATAACTTACCTTTTCTAAATAATAGACAAGGAACTTTTAAGATTGATTGTGGCATCGTAACACCTAAAATACTCAGCCGAGTATGGAGCATTAGCATGTTTCTATTTCTTAGCAAAAACAAAACAATGACAATAATTAGACATTCAATATTTTTAATTTACCTGCAAGCCCGGCACATGTATAAGTGCGAGCCTTCATAAAAGAAAAATATTTCATTTTAACTTGCTTCATTAAAATATCCATCACAAAACGACAGCAAACTTTTTAACAAAGACAAATGATTTGCAATATAATTTTCAGTGGAAATTGCGAAAGTGCGACATGACAAGTACAACTTATTGCAATAAAAGTAAAACAAATAAAAACAGTTCTGCATTTTTGCACATTTGGTGTTTAACAGTTGTGTGTATTTTTAGTTGGATTACAAGCACCACCAAAGATGTTGGAGCAAAACATATAAATATAAATAAGAAATGTGTTAAAATTTCTAATTCAAATTGTGTCATGTCCTTGTAAGTGATGTTAATGGAATTTCCTGTTCCGAAAGCTGAATTTTCTTTCTAGGGAAAAACAAAAGTGCTTTATGGCTTCCAATGAAAGCAAAATAGATTTGTATCATTCATTTTGTTGGTTGAAACATAGTTATTCATGTTTTGGGTGCAAATGTCAACTCACACTCACTGTCTGCAGGAACAACAACACCGGCAACATTTACTGATCCACTGGCGAATCGGATCACCACTCGTCTTGTGCGACAAATAAGCAACAAATATGAACGACACAAAAACAGGAACAACTCCAATGTAAAAGAGCCAAGTGAATTGCTCCTGCAATGCAAATAGAACTTATTAGTTGGTTGGTTGTAAACCCAAAGTCACCAACCCGCAGAAAAAGTCAAGTGGTTCTACTGGAACTGCTACCAGACAACAGTTTGATGTTTTATTTCTTGTTGACAATACCGGTCAAAGCATTATAAACTACCCTCAAAGGATGAAAACAGTTAGTGTCCAAAAAACTTTTTGTGAGCTAGAAAGTTAACAATATTGGGTTTTAAAAAATGTTTTGCCTCAAGGAGGCTGCTGTCATTTCCTCGTCAGGCAGGCTTGTAAATGTAAACTGTAACAACAGCCAACAAGCACGATGCATGGGCAACAAGATTACAAATTAGCAGGTACCTTTTTTACGAGTATGTCAACCAAGATGCTGAGAGGAATAGTGAGGCTTAGTGACATTGTTCCAACAAGAGACGAGGTAAACAGACAACCCCTGTTGAATAATGCATACCATTAATTCTTCAGTACTCAAACAACCCAGAAAAAGCTGTTTAAATTTAACTATTACATTGCTGACAAATCTGAGAAAAGAAACTTACCACAACCAAAACAGTTCAGACAACACAGTGCCGACAAAACCATTCACAACAAGATACACAATTTCAGTTTTGTTTGGGAGTTGAAACAGCTCAAGACGAAGGTAGTGTAAGATGGCCATTCCTGACCATAACAATGAGAAACAAAATAAACCAACAAAACCTGAAAATATAAAGTTAGAACCATGTTATAAGGACTAAGAAATTTTTGCTTGAAGCATTTTTATCCAGTTATAACATATTAACATTTTTGTGGTCATTACATAACACTGACAGAGTTAGTAGCAAGGACGTATGTTTGCAAAGTTGTTGAATTCTGATCCTGTCCTAACCTATCATGTTTTCCTATGCAAGAACTTAACTTTTATTCAGAACCTGTCACTGTGCTTTTTTGCAGGAGACTTGGGTTTGATGATTGGTTAACATCGAGTACAAAAACTTACCAAAAAACATTGGTACATCCAATTTTCCAGTACCGACTGATTTTTGCAGAAAAACAAGATAGACTGCATAACAGAATGCGCTCAATAATGACCACATTATTCCAGCGAGAAGATGGTTTGAAAAAACAAAATGATTTTCAATTTGGTTGCCTGTACCAAGCGAAACCATAACAAGTCCACCAATACTGAAAAAGTTTACTTTTTAGAACAGCAAATTTTTTTATGAAGGTCAGTGATTGTAGCCAATAGTATATAAGAAGCACATGTAGTTGGTCGCAAAGACAAACGATTTTAGGTCCATTTTTCACATACAATGTATCTCGCAATTTGCTTTTCATAGAAAGTGTAAACATTTGTAGCTATTTGTTAAAATTAAAATGGCTGCTTTGTCAAGTTGTTACACTGAGACGGAACCAGAAAATTTAGAAATTTAAACAACATTTTAAATAAGCTCTCAGGGAATAATTGGGTGATTAAAAGTTTGGAAACTTCTTTGCTTACAATAACCATACAGTAGTTGACCTGGCACTTACTAGACAATTACAGCTAAAAACTTTGTCAAGGAAAANAATTTTTGCTTGAAGCATTTTTATCTAGTTGGATAAAATAATTTAGTTTTTTGTGGTCATTACTTAACACTGACAGAGTTATCAACAAGGACATATGTTTGCAAACTTGTTAAATTCTGATCCTGTCCTAACCTATCATGTTTTCCTATGCAAGAACTTGGCATCTTAACTTTTATTCTGAACCTGTTACTGTGCTTTTTTGCAGGAGAACTTGGGTTTGACGATTGGTTAACATTGAGCACGAAAACTTACCAAAAAACATTGGTACATCCAATTTTCCAGTACCGACTGATTTTTGCAGAAAAACAAGATAGACTGCATAACAGAATGCACTCAATAATGACCACATTATTCCAGCGAGAAGATGATTTGAAAAAACGAAATGATTTTCAATTTGGTTGCCTGTACCGAGCGAAACCATAACAAGTCCACCAATACTGAAAAAGTTTACTTTTTAGAAGAGCAAATTTTTTTTTGTTAAGGACAGTCAGTGATTGCAGCCAATAGCATATAAGAAGCACATGTAGTTGTTCGCAAATTTTGTAAGACTGACAGTTTTAAGTCCATTTTTCACATACAATGTATTTTCATGATTTGCTTTTCATACAAAGCGTGAAAATTTGTAGCTATTTGTCAAAATAAAAATCGCTGCTTTGTCAAGTTGTTACACCAAGACGGAACCACAAAATTTATAAATTTAAACAAAATTTTAAATAGGCTCTCAGGGAATAACTGGTGATTACTTTGAAAAGTTTGGAAACTTCTTTACTTACAAGAACCATACAGTAGTTGACCTGGTACTTACTAAACAATTACAGCTAAAAACTTTGTCAAGGAAAACTTGTCGACCGGTCTTGATGGAAACATTGCGACGAGAATAAGAGTGAACACACCAGACATGGACGACATTATGTTGACCACAGCCATGTCGGCTACATTCAGTGCTTCCTGATACGCAACATTGCCAAGAAAAAACTGTGGAAATAATCGAGTTTTTTCCATCGGTGAGCCATGGTATTATGAGTTTTTTAAAGTTTTTGTTAATTTTAATTTAGGAGACATAAACCAGTACTTGTGTGTAACACATTTTTTCGTTTTGACAAACGCTGTTGTCATCATCAGGATCAGAAAAGGTTTTACAAACAAGTACTGACTTGTATCTTCTTATTGAGCCTTACTTAGCTGAGAAATGTAAACCAAAGTTCACATTTTGCATGATATAATTTTGGCTAATTTAGCATTCCATAGGCTTCCAAGACTATAAGCTAACAGTAACATTGAAGCAGTAAGTGGTAAATTTAACAACAGTGAAACTGAGGAAAAGTAAGTAAAAAGCAGAAAGTGACCAGTGCAGTGCTTAATATTTTGCCACGTTAGAAAAAAAAACTTTAAGCATTAAGTAAAAGTTACTATTTGTTATACTCACCACAATTGCGAACATAAAACTTGTCCTGACAACTTGTTGCACAGTGAGGTTTCCATCTCGAGCCTTGCACATTATCTTAGCACGAGCCGCAGCTCCATAGTTCATTCGTGCAATTTGATCAGCTTCAGAGTCTGAAAATAACTTGTGTTTACATCACATGTACCAGAAGCATATGTGATTTCTTGTTCCAAAGACAATATAACCCTATTAGAGAAGTTACCAGCATGTAAACTAATTGCATGAGACTTAAAAACACAAGTTTGAAGACAAGTTGATACCAACATGACAGAATAACACTAAAACAATCACTAAGTCAAAAATAACTGTGCACGATAACATTTGTACACAGTGTTTGTATTTGCAGTTTATGAATGTCAGGCTGTGTAAACAATGCAGCCATCCAATTGGAGCCCGTCGTACTCACCATCGAGATGTTTAACTTCCATGAGATTGCTAAACTTCACTTTGTTTTTGGTCGATCTCTTCCGCTCAGAATCGCTACCACTTTCAATTTCTGATGCGGAGGGAAGGTTGGCCGGCACATACATTGATTCACCCTGAAAACAAAAATATGAAATGAAATTTTTAACAGAACATGGAAGGTGGCTGCAACAGTACATTACTAGCTAAAGCATTAACTGCACATGACCTACACCATAAGGTTAAGCTATTTTTAACTTGTGAGGAAGGGAGCTAAGCGGAAGTTGGAAATTGTTATTGATGCAAATCAATCTTGTTGAGTTTATGTTGCCCATAAAACAGCTGCAAGTTGTATGCCCTAAGAGTTTTTTTAAAAGAAACATAGTGTGTATTGAGTTGAAAAGTTTTTTTGAATGCTAACATTAGAAAAATCAAAAACAAAAGTTTTTATCACTATGATATAAGAACTTTTTACCAAATGATTAAACATAATTACCAAGGAATCTTTAATTTGGAAATCACCGCCTTCATCTGTGTCCTCTGTGTCTGTTTCACCTATCTTTAAAGGCAAACAAGAAAATTTAGACTTTACACATAATTTGGACTTGGTTATGAACATTTCTCTCTGTCTTACCAGTTGGTATTGTCCAGGGTAGTCGTCACAAGCACAGCGAATACATTGCCTCCTCCATGATGGAAAAATAATAAAACCGAGTAGATAAATAGTGAACATTGAGGTTTTTATGTAGGTGGTCATGTAGGGCTTGTTGAAGTGGATGCTTTTGAACAAGTACTGAAAAATTAACAAATATGTTTTTTTCATTATTAGATTGAGAACTGTATTCTTTTTTGCTATTAAAAATGTTTTTTTACTGATCACATTAAAACCAGGTGTTCCATTGGTATATAATTACAAAACACAGTGATTTGGAATTTTTGTGTGTTTACCTTCTAGTACTCTTAAGCAAGGTGACATTGGAACTTTGTGACCCCCAACTACCCCTCAAAACCCAATTTAGGGATGCTTTTTGACACATCTTAACATCTCGAGAATTTTTAACTCTCAAAATATTTGATTAACCACAACCAGCGTATGAAAATATGTCATTAAACTTCTTTACTGAAGGTAGAAAATGTTGCCGTTACTTATAAAAAATGTGGCAATAGAATAATATTTTACTCACCTCAGTAGCCTCAGATGATGCGACCCAAATAACATCAACCAAAAGAAGTAAAAATATTCCCAGGCAAAACATTGATTTTGATCTGGTGGGGACATGGGAGTTAATACTTGGGTCATCTTCAGTAACAGGCATTTTACGACATTAAAATCTTTTAAATGGTAACTCTCTGTGCTAAAAGTAATTGCATTTGATGAGAAACACATTTAAACATATGCAGGTACTTAACTGCAGATTGGAACATATAAATGCAGATTAATTGTAATTATAAATACAGATTGGAACATGTGCAAAAAAACAATGCATAAACATACCACATATGAGTGATTTTGTTTGCTCTAAGTGAAGTGACAAAAAACATGTCAATAAACAAAAGTCAGCACTGTTCACAGTTATCAATATCACCAACAATTAGGGGTTTCACCCAAAACAAAAGGTAATGCCTGTCTACAAGAACTAAACTTTATATTTACGGCACAATAGTTCTACACAACTGATATTGCCTAAAACTACAGGTCTGTGTGGTGCAATCTGTAAAAGTACGTACATTAAAAGATTTGCATGAACAAAAAATACAGTATGTAGTAACAGATGTTTGAACACAGTTATGTTTGTATAAAATGTGATAATACCAAACAATCCCACAGTTTTTAACCAAAACCTAACATTTCAAAACTTTAACAAGTGACACAAGATCATTTTAACTGTCCATGCAAGTTACCGTATTTTACGGACCATAAAG
>QXVZ01026745.1:0-12959 GCA_008931825.1 Phallusia fumigata
TTACATTGATTAGGCACAGTAATATCACCCGGACGCACGGCAAACTCGTGGCACACAGCAAGACGTTTTCGTGGCAATCAGAACAAAGCGGAACATCATATCGTTAAGAATTGACTAGCCATGCAAGCGTTAAAAATATAATCCTTTTTTGTACCAAAAATTATTGCGTTTGTTCTTTGGTGACGACTTTGCATTCACGTGAAGTTTGTTATGTCTTAGGTACAGGACCTGCAAGACGGTTTTATGACTTAATTGGTCTCGGCGGGTTCGGGTTTTGAGAAAGTCAGTTGTATTAAGAACCACTCGAGATAACGACATCACTAATGTGAGTTGTTAAAATACATTTAATTTTGAGTACACGTACGTATAGCAATAATACAACAAATATACGCTTGAGGTTACAATGTCCACAATAATTAAACTTAGATTGTTTGCATCCCAATGTTTTTGAGGCCCAATTATTTTTGAGGAGCTGAGCAATGTACGCACTAATACTGTGCATANTTTAAATAAAATGGTGTTTCTTGAAACCAGAGCCCCTTAACCAGGGGTACTCGTACCCCAAAAGGTTATAAGATTTGTTCCTGTGTAGTACGAGGATGGTTTGTTATTTGAACATGAGATCAATAAATAATTCCGAAAATTACTGAAGGCAGTGCAAGAGCTGGTTGGTGATTCTAAAGGGGTACCGGCATGAAAAAGTTAAGAATCACTGCTGTAAACTGAAATAAATCGCTTAATTCGGTTTATGTGTTGCCTGTTTGTTTTCTATCCATTATCCCCCAGTGATTTGCGGTAGAGCCCCGTTGTATTTGACTTAAAATTACAATTCAGAATAATGATTACATTGATTAGGCACAGTAATATCACCCAGACGCACGGCAAACTCGTGGCACACAGCAAGACGTTTTCGAGGCAATCAGAACAAAACGGAACATCATATCGTTAAGAATTGACTAGCCATGCAAGCGTTAAAAATATACTCCTTTTTTGTACCAAAAATTATTGCGTTTGTTCTTTGGTGACGACTTTGCAGTCACGTGAAGTTTGTTATGTCTTAGGTACAAGACTTGCAAGACGGTTTTATGACTTAATTGGTCTCGGCGGGTTAGGGTTTTGAGAAAGTCAGTTGTATTAAGAACCACTCGAGATAACGACATTACTAATGTGAGTTGTAAAAATACATTTAACTTTGAGTACACGTACGTATAGCAATAATACAACAAATATACGGTTGAGGTTACAATGTCCACAATAATTAAACGTAGATTGTTTGCATCCAAATGTTTTTGAGGCCCAATTATTTTTGAGGTGCTGAGCAATGTACGCACTAATACTGTGCATAAAATGGTTAAATACATAACAACACAAGCTGCGCATCAAAATACATTTTACAACAACACGACACGAGGTATCTCAGAAAAAATCACAATTTACTGACCCTTAAAAACACTCCAGTACTATGTTAGCGTAGAGGTTAAAATATATTTAGTACTTGAAATTGGGGGTCAAAAACAGAAAACAACAAATTCTTCTCTGTTAAAAACTATCTAATAATAAGTAAGCATTGTGGTTAGAAATACATAAACATTGTGTTAAATTTGATGTTTGGACTTGATCAAACATCACTTTTTAGTGTCGACTTTTTGCAACTACTTTGTATGGTTTAGGTTGCAACGTTCCCCCATTGACATATTCTTCGTCCAACTTCATAACGCCAGGTGGAGGATAAAGTTTAAAGTGTTGCAGCAATGCCACAAAGAACAGAAACAATTCCTGCTTGGCAATGTTCATCCCCAAACATACACGAAGACCTTAACAACACAATGATTCTGTGAAGCAAATTTTGTTTGTTGTTTTTTTACTAACCTCCACCAAATGGCATAAATGCAGGTCTTGTTCCAACTTTACCATCAGGATCAAGAAAGTTTGTAGGATCAAACTGGTTAGGATTTTTCCAGTGCTTAGGTGAATAGTGAATGGAATGATAAAATGGCACTATGCAGGTTCCTTTTGGCAAGTCATAACCTGCCAGTTTCACTGCCCTATCGGTTGAATGCAAAACACCTGCGGGCAATTATTCTCATCAGGCACTATCCCAGACTTATTATTATTGGTTTGGGGGACAAACCTATTGGGGCAATGTTGGCTTTTCTTTGGACTTCCATAATAGTTGCTTCAGTGTAGGGCATTTTCAACCTGTCTTCGTAGCTTGGCCATTTGTCAAAACCCAACACCTCATCGATTTCATCATGAATTTTTTCTACAAGAAAAGGATGAAGGTAAAAAAATAGCTGACAAATCACTTCCAAATTTTTCCAATCAATAGTTAAGATACATGCTATCTCAAAATAATTGAGACTTACAGAATTCATATGGCAAGGGTTGGTGCAGGTTATTATTCTGTTTAGTTTGTTTGCAACATCCCTCATTACAGCTCCATTGAATTATTTTTTGTTTATTATTGTACGATTTTATAAAGTTGGTAGTGTCAATACCTTGAACATCCGGATTGTTGACAACATAAAGCACAGCCCACTTTAGTGTGGTTGTTGTTGTTTCAGTACCAGCTTGAAAGAAGTCCATAACAGTTTTTCTTAGGTCTAAAAATACAAATTACAATGGCTAGGACAACAGACATAATAATAAAACAGCATGAGCAGATATACATACCAGCTTCTGAAAAGTGCTTGGATGATTGTGATTGTGAAGACATTTCATCCAAGTAAAAATCAATGAAATCCCTAGGATTTTGTGAATCTCTTGTTTTTTTGTGATATTCTATTTCACTAGCTACAAAATCCTCCATTTCCCTTTAGAATAAAACGTTTTATTAAAATCAAGTACAAGTTGAAAAAGTTATTGCTTATTTTTGACTTTCTAAATCACTAATACATAAAAAGTATGGCAAATGAGTAACAAAGGCACAAGCAACATATTCAACATACAAATTTTGTTCAATATTTTACTTTTGGTCCCATAGATACCTACACCTATTGTGGTTTGACCGTTTCTGCAGGCACATGCAAAGTTGACAAAAATTGTCCCAATTTTATCCAGTTTATACATGTTTAATAATTTGACCTATTTTAGTGGCCTAGCAAGCTACTTCTTGAGCTATAAGGTCAAAACAGAAACACAGAATGGTATGTTCTACAAAATGTCTTTCCCAGATAACTTAATCCCATAAAAAAAACATACACAAATGTGAGTGAACACAATTTTTTTGAGTTGCAACTTATTCATGAGTTATAATTATCAATTAAGTTAGTCTTTATTGCAAGCATTATTCACTACCATACTTAACTTAATAGAAAAACATTTTTAGTAAATTGGATGCGGCACCCGCAAGATCTGCAATTGGCACCCCTGTTTGAAAACATTATTACCTATCACCTGCAGCAGTATTGAACTGCTTTCCCAGCTTTTGGAAGCCACAGCTTGTGCAAATGTGGAATCAGAGAGACAATATTGAAGGCTACACCAAATACTTGTTCAACCTCTTTGAAAAATTCATTGTTGCAATGAATCAGCCACTTAAATTTTTCATCACCATAGGAATACCTAGTTTCAAAAATCATCTTCTAATCATGTCTTGCTACTACATAACTTAATTTTACCTGTTTCCAAATGTGTAGTGTGCAAGTACATTTAATACTGCACAATCAAAGACAGAAGTAAGATCCACCATTGGATTCATGCCATTCAGACTTTCTATGCTCTCAACAAATTCAGGCAATTCCTGGACAATAATCTTGTCAAAATTTTTATTTCCAATTCCCAAATTTCTGAATACTGAATGAAATAACCTTCTCTGTGCAACCAATTTTGGTCCATATTGCCCAACAACTATACCTGTAACGTAAACAATTTTAGAACACAGGAATTATCTAAGTACTAAACATATTCAGAATCGCACCTTCTAATTTTGCTCCCCTTGTTATTTCATACATAAGCAGTTTTGGTCGTCCAGAATATGGTTTGGGGTTTTCAGACATTACCTATAAGTGTTTACCAAAAACTGTAATATTAGTAGATAACAAGTAAATCTAACCTAGATCATTAAGTAGACTTTGCAGAACTATGTTTTTAAGCTTAGGCTCTTGATAGCCTAAAATGTTTTTAAATCTTGTTTTTACCACTTTTTGTTGTCTTGTAGCACCAAACTTTGAGGAAATATGCATAAATTTTTTTTTGTGTTTTGACATTAATACAATCCGATTCAAAACTAAGTATTTTCCCACCTCTTTAAACAGGTCATATTCACAAATACACACAATGTTCATGTTCTTAAGTTTAATGCTGAATATATTCCCATATATAGCAGCCATTTTTGCAATTTCTATAAAAACAGAGAAAACAAGTAACTTACATGAAATAATAACACTATTACACATAACATACTTTTGTTAAAGTTTGGAGCAATGTATTGAAAACTTCCAATAAAGGGCAAACCCACAGGACCAGGAGGAAAGTTTTTGGGTTTTACCATACTAGCTAATGCATGGTAAAGGAACAAACAGAATGCTCCGAAAATTAACACAGTTATCATTGTGTTAAGTCAAATGAAAACTAAAAAAGCTTTTTAAACTATAAAATTTGAGTGTTACACACCAAATAAGAAAAACCAAATAACAACAAGGCAAAATGAATATACTATGAAATCAGAAGGCATATTGCAATTACACATACACTTTAACGGCATGATAGTTTTTGTGGGCAGAATCTTAGGGTTGTATTATATATGGGGTGGGCAAAGTACAGCATGCAGATCCAGATTTTTTCTGGTCTGCCAAGTGTTATTACAATTCAGTGAATGAACCCAATTAATTTTTCTCCTTCCATTTGCCTAGGANTTCACAAATACACACAATGTTCATGTTCTTAAGTTTAATGCTGAATATATTCCCATATATAGCAGCCATTTTTGCAATTTCTATAAAAACAGAGAAAACAAGTAACTTACATGAAATAATAACACTATTACACATAACATACTTTTGTTAAAGTTTGGAGCAATGTATTGAAAACTTCCAACAAAGGGCAAACCCACAGGACCAGGAGGAAAGTTTTTGGGTTTTACCATACTAGCTAATGCATGGTAAAGGAACAAACAGAATGCTCCGAAAATTAACACAGTTATCATTGTGTTAAGTCAAATGAAAACTAAAAAAGCTTTTTAAACTATAAAATTTGAGTGTTACACACCAAATAAGAAAAACCAAATAACAACAAGGCAAAATGAATATACTATGAAATCAGAAGGCATATTGCAATTACACATACACTTTAACGGCATGATAGTTTTTGTGGGCAGAATCTTAGGGTTGTATTATATATGGGGTGGGCAAAGTACAGCATGCAGATCCAGATTTTTTCTGGTCTGCCAAGTGTTATTACAATTCAGTGAATGAACCCAATTAATTTTTCTCCTTCCATTTGCCTAGGGCTTGAAACTAGCATGATTTGTCGGGTTGTTCTTGTCCACACTACACAGCCTGCAGACAAATGTTGAAAAGAATCTGACCTGCAAGCCATACATGCAATCAATAAACCACAATGGTGTGTTTTACAACAGTCTAAATTTTAAACAAATTGGCCAATGTTTAATATTTTGACTCATTCCAAGACTAGTGGGGTAAAAACACCCCGTAACTCCTAACTTCCACCATTTTAGGTTTCACAACATAGACAGAAACATTCACTTGTAGTGCATAATCGTAAAAATGTTTTGTGGCATCAGGCCAGCAGGCTAACCATTAGGGCCATGGAAATCAAATAACACATAGGACACATCTATCACCAGTAAATGATTCCTTTAAATTAGTTAAACAACTCATGCCAAAAGTGCATTGACAAACCTGCAGGTGAGAAAAAAAGCGCAGTAAAAACATTATTTTTTCCCCTCAGGAAGGGTATCATATATTTTCAGTAAAGGCCGTGAGACAAAATTGTATGGTGTAAAATTGAGCGTGTATATAAAATTTTAAATTTGGGCAACACTTCCATCTTCATGCACAATGTAACAAGACTGGCACAACATTTTTGTAACACTATAAAAAGTGAACACTTTTTTGATAGCACAACATAGTAACAAGTGAAATCTCCACAAAAAACAAAATGGTGCTTGAAAAACAAAAAATACTTGCCCAAACAACACTTTTCATCAAAAAAAGGAATTGTTAAAAGTTACACCTATTGCTAAAAACGTTCATGAGCAAATTACAATTTGTCATTCTGAAAACATTTATACAAATTACTGAATTAGGATCTGTTTTCTAAAACTATACTGTATGGTTTTGGATGGAGAGTTCCACCACTAACATATTGTTCATCCAATTTCAGGATACCAGTCGGAGGTGAAAGTTTAAAATGCTGCAGCATTGCAACAAAGAAAAGAAACAACTCTTGCTTGGCAATATTCATACCCAAACACAAACGAAGACCTAAACAAAGTTAGTATATCTTTGAAATATACATGTTGGAACATTTCTGCAAACTAAAGGTAATTCCTTTTACAAATACTACTCACCACCTCCAAAAGGCATAAAGGCAGATCTTGTGCCAACTTTACCATCTGCATCCAAAAAGTTTTCAGGATCAAACTGATTAGGGTTTTTCCAGTGTTCACAAGAATAGTGAATAGAATGATACAAAGGTATAATGCATGTATTCTTTGGTAAGTCATAACCTCCTAATGTAACAGCTTCAGTGGTGGAATGAAGAACACCTAGACGAGCATATTTAATTAAAATTAATAAAGTTTAATTGAAAACACTAACTTTCCAAGGACAATGCTGCTGTTGTTCGATACAAATTGTATGGCAGCTATAGAATCGAGAATAGTATATGTATATTTTGCCAGCTGCACAATTTGCATTGTACAATTTAAATTCAAATAAAAAACAGAACACAAAAAAATAGCATCATCAGAAACTTATTTCTTATTTGTGTTTTATCTTTAACTTAATTGTTATTAAACTGACTGGTATCCACTTAAGTTGTCCAACCAAATTTCAGTGCCTTTAGTCCCACTGGGCTCTCCAGCAGGATTTAAACTTTCTTACCTTGGTACAGTAAAACTAGTGCAAAATCTTTAAAATAGACAAACCAATTGGGGTAATGTTGGCTTTTCGTTGTACTTCCAAAATAGTTGCTTCAGCATAGGGCATCTTTAGCCTGTCCTCATATGTTGGCCATTTGTGTAGTCCTAAAACCTTGTCAATTTCTTGTTGAACTTTTTCTGTCATGTTCAGCACATTGTCAATAGTGTTCTCAGATTTACTCAAACCAAAACATAATTTAAAATTAGCAGCAAACCTTGTACATCAGGGTTATTAACCATGTAAAGTACAGCCCATTTTAAAGTTGTTGATGTTGTTTCCGTTCCAGCTTGAAAAAAATCCATAATGGTCATTTTTAGGCCTAATAATAAACAAGTTAAAAGTTTGGGAACATAATAGTATATTTTGATCATTTGTTCAACCTTCATCTGTGAAATATTCAGATGTTTTCAAGGACATTTTATTTAAATATATATCTATCACATCTCTTGGATTTTTTGGATCAAGAGTTGACTTGTGATATTCCACCTCAGAACTAATAAAGTCCTCAATTTTCCTTAAAAAATACAAGTACGCAAACAAGTTTAGTGTTCTGGCTATATTTTATAATACTGAACGATTTTTAACTAACCCAAAAATTAAGGTAACAAAAAAAATTTTAGTTACATTAGCATGTTACTAACATATCAACCTGCAACAATCTTTTAAATCTTTAGCTGCTTTGGGAAGCCACAGTTTATGCAAGTATGGAGTTAAGGACACTAGGGTAACTGCTGGGGAGTACACATTTTCGACCTTGAGAAAAAATTGTTTGTTGTAAGTCAGTAACGTTTGGAACTTCTCATCTCCATAACTATATCTGTAAATAACATTTAATAAGCAACATGTTTTGTTTATTGACCTTATTACCATTTTATAACATGTACCTGTTTCCAAATGTATAATATGCAAGCACATTAAGTGCAGCATATTCAAATGCAGTTGTTGGATCAAAAGTGGAAGTAACTTTAAGTTGGTTCTGAATGTTTTCAACAAAATGTGGCAGTTCTTCTTTGATTTTATCAAACATGTTGTTACTTTCTGCAAGACTTCTTAAAGATGAATGAAAAAATTTTCGATGTGCTGCTAGTTTAGGGCCATAAGGTGCCACAACAATACCTAAAACACACAAAAAAAGTTACAGGTTTTTTTTGGAAAAATACAGGATGACAATACCCATTATGCTTGATATATATCGTAATTATTTTCCTTATGTTAACTTAAATCGCATTCAATACAAAGTGATGTTCACATTTACAGTACAATTTTGTATTGGATTGTTTATTTATTCTTGCTACTGCAAGCTAAAATACATGTGTCCCCACACAGTTAAAGTTGTTTTTTTGGAATGAGAAAAACTTTGCTTCTAGCAATTTCTTAAGTATTCTAGCAAAGGTATTTTGTTCAGCCATATTTACCTTCCAACCCCGATCCTCTAATCAACTCATACAAAAACAGTTTTGGTCTTGTTGCAAAAGGTTTTGGGTTATCTACCATGTACTAAAATTAAAAGCAAAACAATGTAAATTCCTATTAACATGTGTGCTTAGCATAAAACTAAAGCATATTTTACCTCTTTTATTAAGTCATAGTTGCAAATGCATACAAAGTTCATGCTCTTAAGCTTAACACTAAATATACTTCCATACACCTTGGCCAAACTTTGGATATCTGTTTAGAACAAAAGAATTAGTTTAATAAAGAACGCAGTGCATTTAAAAACCTACTTTTGTTAAAAGTTGGAGCAATGTAATGCAAACTTCCAATGAACGGCAGGCCAACTGGCCCAGGAGGAAAGTTCTTTGGTCTCACCATGCTAATCAGCGCATGATAAAGCAAAAACAAGGATGCAGCCACACCAAAAAGTAATAAAATCATCATGAAAATTTAATAGTACCAATCAGTTAAAATCCTACGCCTAATTATGCACGAATAAACCAAATTAAATCAAGACAAAAAATGAGAGCATACAACCATGGTAAAAGTACAAACACATGCAAAAGCAAAAAGGTGATGCAGAACTAAAATATGTATTTGTCATTTTTTGTTTTTAAAATGCACATTTTATTCATATTGATCCAAAAATAACATTTTGAATAAATTTTACCTGTAACTAGCCACTTTGAAGGTAAAACAAAAACATTTTCGTGTTAAACAGCAAACACAAGTTACTGTATCAAAAAGATACAGACATTTGGGTTGGATTTTTAAAAACACTAGACCATAACTAAAATAAAAGACACACTTGGCCATAATATCAACAAAGAAACAGCACCATTTTTTGAAAAAGTATGCCAAAGAAGTACAACTTATTGGAGTGCATAGGCCTAACTGGAATATACCATACATGACACACAGGTCATGCAGATAATAGGCAAAAATTCAAAACCTAAATATGTATTGTAGGACCATAAAATTTTAAGCAAAAGAAGACAGTTGCGGTGAAAACCAAGCGCAAATTGGTACCAGTCAGTACTTCCAACAACATATATCTACATTACTTACATTATGTCCATTGCAGTTTGCACCATGTAAGTTTTTTTGCATTTTGAGTGACAAACAAAATAAAATAGAAAAAGCAAGAAGCAGATAATTTTTTTACAATGTTTACATTCAAAAAAGTAACAATTACAAAAAACATTCTGTCTTTGAAATCCTAAAATTCCTTAAACTGCAATAGTTTTATGCTGTGTATATTAGCCCGTATTTTTTATATTATACCATAAACATTTTGTTAATGTTCAAAAATGTAAAGAGCCCAGACTAAAAACTGGTGCAGCTCCCAGTTGGGCATTCAACAGTGATCAAAGGTTTGTATGGGTAGAGTAAGAATACTATAAAACCTTAATAGCAAAATCTGCCAAAGAAATCAAACTTGAGTAATATTTTCCACATACAACATTTCCTTTTACATCTGATATACATTAAATACCTGCATTACATTGGGGTCCTTAATTTTTTTGGTATTTGGCACTTATATAATTGTGAAAAAAAAGGATTAAAAATTCAAACAAAAAGTATAATTGCAATTATAATCTCTACTCGAAATGCCTGATAGAAACCCCGATAACAACACTAACCAATAGGTTGACCTGCAATATCAGTTGCTCAAGCTACAACAAGCTGGACCACAAAATCTTTAACAACTTTGACAGGACAAATATAAGCTTACATGCTACTGCACTGCAGAAAACTACTGTAAACAGAAGCAGGGTTACTGTATTGCACTTTTACAACTATATAGATATGACATACTGACCATAAAACAGAAAAGTAATAGGACTAAAAGTAATAAAAATAAGTAAATCAAGGTGCTGTGGCACACTGTCTTCTACACTGTGATATAGCAAGCAATTACAGCTTAATTTTAGTCAGCACAATGCCCAAATAAATTTATGGCTAAAATATACAAATTTGGTCAAAACAAAAATGTTGATTTCAGAAAAACTTCTTATTTCTTTTTAAAGTTACTCTATAATCATGCCTTTTTGAACTTTTCTGAAAATGAATTGTTAAACTGTTTACTCTTGTGTGTGCGGTTTGATATACAACATTGCAAGTATGTCAAGAAAATGATGTAGTAAATTGACAAAACATTTCACTCCTTGATAGACTAACTATTATTTAGGATTTCCCCATTCCACCCACATGGGGTGTTTACATTTTTTGTCAAGTTGTAATCACACATTTTGCACTCATAAAATTATGGTGTAGCCAGCTTACCAAGCATTTGCCCCATTCTTTGGGGTTGGTAGGTTAACTAGGGTGGGTGAGACAAACAAAGTAATAACATAGCGCAATAAAATAATCCATCATCTGTTAAAGTTTTAACCTCTTTAAATACCTACTACATGGACATATATTTTTTACTTTCGATTTTGCATTATAACCTCATATTTTTTGGGCTGCAAAGTGCCACCAAAAACATAATTTTCATCAAGTTTAAGAATACCAGGTGGTGGTAGAAGTTTGAAATGTTGCAACATCACCACAAAAAGCAGGAACAATTCCTGCTTTGCAATGTTTATTCCAAGGCATATTCTAAGCCCTGAAATTAAAAACATAAAAATGCAGGTTAGCGGAAATGTTTAAATATAAGTTATATTTCCAATAAAGTTTTTCATTTTCCAATCACCTCCACCAAACGGCATAAATGCAGGTCTTACTCCAACTTTACCATCAGGATCAAGAAAGTTTGTTGGATCAAACTGGTTGGGATTTTTCCAGTGTTTAGGTGAATAATGAATGGAATGATAAAATGGCATAATACAAGTTCCTTTGGGCAGGTCATAACCCGCCAGTTTCACAGCCTCACTTGTTGCATGCAAAAGACCTGTTAATTATGGAATATTAATTTTCGAGATAAATGACACTTCGTTTTTGTTTGCTTTTGCTACAACTACATTGTGATGTTACACTACAGGCCAACATATAAAAAAATAGAAAGGTGAATTGCAAAGTATGTCACAAATAGTGCAAATATAACTTACCAATGGGAGCTATAGTAGCTTTTCTTTGGACTTCTAATATAGTTGCTTCAGTGTAAGGCATTTTTAACCTGTCTTCATATGTTGGCCACTTTTCAAAACCCAATACATGATCAATTTCTGCTTGTACTTTTTCTAAAAAAATTCAAGTTTTGCTTGAAAGATCGCCTATGAATTTGTATAGATGTGTAACATACAATGAAAATAATTGTTTTAGGTTTGACTATTTTGCTTATAACTTTGTACAAACCTACAGTGGAGTTAGAATATTTGTCTTTGCAGAACTTGTTTTTTTTACTGGTACTAACACAGTTTGCAGGAAGGTTAAATACCTTGCATTTCTGGATTGTTAACCATGTAAAGTATTGCCCATTTTAATGTAGTGGTTGTTGTTTCTGTTCCAGCTTGAAAAAAATCCATAATGGTCATTTTTAAACCTAAAAAACACAAAAGGTACTCTCATGTATAAAGCACAAGTGTAAAATCACCAAAAGTATACAAGATGTGCTGTTATTCTGGTGAAACAACATTACTTACTGAAGGTATGAGACATCATTAACTAGCCATCATTGAAGTTTTTACCAGTGTCAAAAAAGTTGACATTAGGTTAAATAACTACGAATATAAAAAAAAGAGGCCTAAATAATTTTTTTCCTTTTAATTGGTAGTGTACAAGCAAAGAATGAAAAAGAAAAGTCTACTGTGGTATCTCTGGTGACCAATTTGGTGATCAAAGCTAAGGTCACCACCTTAAATTAGGATGTGCAGGATTGGTTTCATTTCACAAGAAGAAATAAAGTTCGATACATGCTACCGTTACCCACATATTACACACTAAAACTGTTGGTAACGAAAGTGCCTACCGACAACAAGCTAAAATATATATACACGCAACTGCAGATTTTTGCCATAGAGTTTTCAGTTTACCACAACTTATTCTGGTTTCCCCACCATTAGTTCAGGGCTCTTTTTTGGATACAGATTTAGTGCCCTTCAGAGTGAAACTTGTTCTATCATTTTATTATTTACCAATTTCTGAAAAGTGATTTGATTGTTGTGTTGACATCTCAATGAGGTAGTAATCAATAATATCCCTGGGATTTTTCGCATCTAAAGTTGTTTTATGATAATCAATTTCTGTTGAAATGAAAGCTTCAATTTCCCTAAATCATTAATAGAGTTAAAGCCAATCAAGTCTAAATGGTAATATGTTGGCCAAACTTTATGCAATAAGATTTATATTTTTGAACTTTACAAATACAAATAATTTTAAAAACATGTTTAAGTTGAAACAGAGCTGCAAAATCAAATATTCAGTGAGTGCAGGTCATACTTGCTGCAATCAAGTGCTGCTTGGTATTTCTTTGGC